>PVJI01001827.1:128554-164938 GCA_004026765.1 Micronycteris hirsuta
TTTTTTTTTTTTTTTTTTTTTTTTTTTTTTTTTTTTTTTTTTTTTTTTTTTTTTTTTTTTCCTGGCTTTTCCTCTGCTTGCTCTTTATTTTTAGAAGTCCTTTTTATCATATCCTCAGATTTAGAGAGCCTTCAGACTATCCAGTCTATTGATGAAGCATCGAAGGTATTCTTCATTTCTGTTACAGTGTTTTTGGTCTCTAACATTTCTTTTTGATTCTTTCCTAGAATGTCCACTCTCTGCTTTCAATATACATCTGTTTTTGCATATTATCTTTTGTTTCCTTTAAAAACCTCTGTATTTTATAATCATAATTTAAAAAATAATTTGCTGTGCTAATTTCAAGAGTTGTGCCATATCTGACTCTTATGCTTGTTCAGTGTCTTCAAACTTTGTTATTTTTTGTGTTTGTCTTGTTTTGTTTTTGTCTTTTAATATACATTGCCATACTTTGTTGAAAGGTAGGTATAAACAAATGGGTTAAATGAAACATTATAAATAGACCTTTAGTAATGTGTTGGTGGAGTGTGGGGGGAAGGATAAGTGTGTTATAATCTAATAATTACGTCTCAGTCTTTGTTTACCTTGCTCTCAGGACTTAGTTTTCTTCCTCCTTAACTGGGGCAACATGGCTGACTGGTGTGAAGTTGGGTCTATATTTACCTTCCACAAGATAATATAGGCTCTGATAAAACTCCAGCAACTTAGACTCTGGTAAAATAGTTTTTTTTTTTTTTTTTTTTCCTGTGGGAAGCCCTTTTTTAGAATAGCAGACTATTTGGAGGATTACAAAAAAATTAAAATAAAAATGCTTACTTTCCTCCTACTCCTGCTTGGAAGCATGAGGGAATTAAACCTGGTACAGCCCCTGGAGAAACCAACACGAGAGCATGGGGGCCCCTTGACTGGGTCCCCCTGCAGATTTTAGTCTCCAACTTGTCCACACGGAGCCTCCAGGAATTGGTCAATTGTTGGTTAGGTTTTCCTACCTGTGCCCTGGTTCCCCAGGAGGATTCTGCCAGTAAGTTTCTGCTCTTATAAGTCGTGATAATGTTACTGCCTGTCTTTCCAATTTGGGGGAACCACTTTGCTCTGTGACCTCCCTTCCTGAGAGATCTAAGAGTTGTTGTTGTTTCCGTTTGTTAAACTTTTTTACTTTTTGTTGGGATGGAAGGATGACTTTAAATGTCCTTCCATGCTAAAGAAGAAAACTGATGTCTGCATATTTATTGTACAATTGTAATGTTGTGCAGGCAGTGGAATGTTTTAGCTCTAAATGCCAAAAAAGAGTTTTAATAAATGGCATAATTTAGGAATGTCCAGCACTTAAAAACTAATCCTCATATTAGATTGCTAATTTCTTGATTTTGTGTTTGGATATGAGTCAACATTTTATTTGAGATTTTTTTTTTTTTTTTTTGGCTATTGACTGACATATCATACGGGTATTAGCAGACTCTCCAGAGTGCAATATCCCTCTTTATTTGCAGTTTCACTTTTTGCATTTTTAGTTTCCTACAGTCAGTCATGGTCCAAAAATATGACATGGAAAATTCTAGAAATAAACAACTCACAGACTTGAAAGTGCATGCCGTTCTCCGTAGTATGATGAAGTCTTGTGCATTCCACTCTGCCTCACCTTGGAGGGTGTGTCATCCTTTTGTCCAGGACGTCATGCTGCTATGCTCCCTTCCTATCAGTCACTTGGTAGCCTTCTTTGTTATCAGATCTATTGTCACAGTATCTCGATGGTTGAGTTTAAGTGACCTTTATGTTACTTGATCCTGGCACCAAAGTACAAGAATAGTGATGCTGGCAATTCAGGTATGCCAGAGAAGCCATAAACTGCTTTCTTGAAGTGAAAGTTCTCAACTTAGTAGGGAAAAAAAATAAAATAAAAAAAAAAAAAAATATATATATATATATATACATACATATATATGTGTGTATATATATATATATATATATATATATATATATATATATATGTCTCAGTACTATCCATGGTTTCAGTAATAAGGGATCTTGGAACGTATCTCCTGTAGATAATGGGGGGACTACTGTCAATGGCAAAGAGTAGATTCCAGGTAGAGGCAACAATTACATTGGTATTTGAGTCATGGAAGGAAGGTGGAAAAAGATACAAAGGGAAAAGTATCACCTTGACAGTCAAGGTTGTAGTCATATCCAGTAACTCAGAAAGAGGGATGGTCCTCAGAATCTATAACTACTAAATGTAGGACCCGGAAACGATGAGGTCTCTGTGACCTACCCAATGTCACCATGAGTGCTCCTGCCTAAAGAGGCAAAACTAGACGTCAGATCTGCTTAATTATATTTCTTGACTGCATTTAGTGCATTTGGAGGCAGCAGGTCAATACCTGAAGAGGACTAGGAAGAACTGATGACAATGTGCATATATAATTATACTGTGACATTCATATACATCCCTGAATATAAAAATGTGCATTTGCATCTGTTCCTCTCTTGATTCTGAAAGAATCTGTATCTAATTAGTGTCCACAGTTAGCAGAAAAAAAAAAAACAAACAAACTTGAAGCTAAGTGTGGTAGTATGGTTAGAGACTTCCCCAATGTCAAGCAAAATAAGCAAAATGTAACTAATGGACGTAGACATCTTTTCACTCAAAATCCTTTTTATTGTTGTTATTATTTTATTTTTTATGTATTTATTTTATACTTCTAGCTGGACTTAAATAGAATATGTGGATTTATTTTTGACTATAAGTTTATTTGTCACAAACATTGTAATTTGAGTTGAAAAACCCATAACTGAAGAAAAACTATAAAATTTATATGGGCAACCCCAAACATTTTTTTTTAGACTCATGGTAATCTGTTTTCTTATATTGCAATCAGAATACCCAGTGGAATTCACATACTCATTAAACTCCTCAAGCAGAGAGCAATATAAACTAACACAGTGGAAATAAGGTTAATGGATGTAATGAGTGAAACACCTTACAAAGGGAAATTGGTGTGTAGCATTGAAATCCCCATTTTATACTGTTTGAGAAAATGCATCTAGCTGCTAGTTTAGATCACTACTGTGTAGTTGTGGTCATGCCATTCAGAAGTAGAAAGACACACAACAGGATAAGTCACCAGTAGTCACAGATGTGTCAAGAGAGTCAGTGGAATGTTACCTATTTTCCAGTTACCAGCAGTTTCCTTTAGTCATGGGACTTTTCATAGGATCCCTTCCCCATATAAGGCCAACCCATGCATAATAGTTATCAAAAAAGATGGACACTGTATGTGAAGAAGTTGACATAACACAATACAAAGAGTATTTTGTAATTTGCTAAATGTCATGTTGATGAAAGAATTTTAAATGCATTAATGTTTTCTCTCTTTTACAAAATTTATTAGGCAGCTATAAGATGTCAGATACTCTAATGTCTGTGAAAAATTTGCATGCAATGCTCTGCTTGTCCTTAAGAGGTCTATTGCATGCAGCGGAAACAATTACAGTAATGTTGGTAAATACTTTCTACTGATATGATAATGTGCTGCAGGAGCAACAAATTCCCTCCCTGGGGAGATGGAAGAGTCTTCCATAAAGGGCCTTCATTTGAGATGAGGGATGGAAAATGAAAGGATTTAGCTGGACTGAAAGGCAAGAAAATTGGGTAGAAATAAGCAATAGCCAAGGTAGAGTTATGAACTACTCTCGCATGTGCAGAGATGAATGACATGAGTGTGATTGTGGAATGAGCTGTAAAGATCACCTATAAGTATGGAGAAGAAAGTGAAGCCAGATTGCAGGATAAATAATGAAGAATTTGTGATTTCTCTCAGAAGCAACAGGCTTTACTGTTCCAGAAGGGAAACTATGTGATCATATTTGTTCTTTTGTGATAACTGGGGAATATATATATATATATATATACATGTATATGTGTGTATACGTATGTGTATATATATGTGTGTATATATACATATATATGTATATATGGAGAGAGAGAGGAGATTAAAGGCAAAGAGATATCTTATTAAAATTAAACGATAACATTTTTTATTACAAGGATCCTAAGACCAATTTCCCAAATAGTTCCCTGCAGCTTAGATTTTGGTCTGGTCTATGTTATATCAATAGCGACCAGTAGAGCAGCAGTGGAAAAACACATTGATCTTGAAGCTTAGTTTTCTTATCTGCAAATAAAGTCATTAGCTCAGATGTTCTCTAAGAACTTGTATTTACAATATTTTATGTTATAGTTATGTAGGTCGCTCCACACACTAGCCGTACACAGGTTTAGCTGTGATATTTTGAGCAGTCCTGGAAAAGCAGATTTTTATTGAAAGTATGTGAGTGATGCGAAGCAGAGGCAACTAACATTTTCTTGTCCTGTCTTGAAATTCATAAAAAAAAAAAGCAAATATAAAGTGAAACTTAACTTGTGCCATGGGAAATTTATATTCTTAAAAAATGCATTAAACTACTTTTGTTCATTCAAATACATTGAATATTCTTTCAATCTGTTTGTTCTCAACAGTGGGTTTTCATAATATTTTCCAGTTATTTTTATGTGCATTTGACATACTTTTGTGGAAAAGAATTTTTGATCAGGATTCAGGAGATTAACTTCTGGATGTTCTGTCTCTGTGATAGGTGTGTAAGCTGTAGACCTAACTATAAAATGCGATTATTTTATGAATATACATTGAGAAAAAGTATTTAAATAAATTTAAAATGCTGCGAGTTTCAAGGTTTTATTATTAGTAAAAATTGCCCTGGCTGGCGTAGCTCAGTGGATTGAGCATGGGCTGTGAACCAAAGGGTCACCGGTTCGATTCCCAGTCACGGCACATGCCTGGGTTGCAGGACAGGTCCCCAGTGGGGGCCACATGAGAGGTAACCCTCTCTTTCTCCCTTCCTTCCCTTCTGTCTAAAAAATAAATAAATAAAATATTTTCAAAAAATGTCACCATCCTGCACTTTTTTCTATGAAAAATGTCAAGGCATATGGAACTATGGAAAGTTAAGGCTACAAAGGAATATGGTAGATGTAACCGGTTTTCACAAAGCATCTCAGCACTCCACATCCTTTCTTCCACATGCCTCTTTGAATAATAATTAGCATGTGACTAGCTGTGACCAAAGAAATGTGTGGGGAAGAGCCATGTGTTTCTTCTATTTCTTCAAGAGAATCAGAGCTATACAGTAGCTGAAGAAGTAGAAAAGATTTTATTCAGGCACTATTACAACGGAGAAAAGAGGACCTCATTATACAACTGGGTTCAATTTCAAGTACAGCAAGGAAAACTGAAGATTTATAGTCAAGGAACAAGGTTAGTGGTACTGGTAAGAGTTCAGTGGACAGAGGATTATTAAGAAGCTGGGGAAATTCTTGCCAAACAGATCTAAAAGAATTGTGGTTGAAGGAAGGTCAAGGTGATGACATATCCTAGAGGAATTATTATATTTGATCTGTTATGACAAAATACCACAAACTGGATAGCTTATAAACAACAGAAGTTTATATCTCACAGGTCAGGAGGCTTAGTACTACAAGACCATGAACCCAGTAGATTCAGTGTTTGTCTGGTAAGGTCCTGCTTTCTGCTTCAGAGAAAGTGTTCCTTCCCTGTAACTTCACATGGTTACTTGAGAGGGGTGAGGTAGCTCTCCAAGGTCTCTTTATTTATTTATTTATTTTTAGAGACGGGGAAGACAGGGAGAAAGAGAGGGAGAGAAACATCAATGTGTGGTTGCCTCTCATGCAGCCCCAACTGAACACTTGGCCTACAACCCAGGCATGAGCCCTGACTGGGAATTGAACCAGTGACGCTTTGGTTCGCAAGCCAGTGCTCAGTCCACTGAGCCACATCAGCCAGGGCTATCCGAAGTCTCTTTTGTTATAGCACTAACCTCATTCATAAAGGCCCTACCAGCATGACCTACTCACCTCTCAAAGGTCCCACATCATAATACCGTTATTCTGGGGATTTTTCCAACATGTTGGGGATTTTTATGGGACCACAGATATTCAGTCTTTATTAGTGGGGATAGAGGAATTTGATCAGATATCAAGAGTCATCACAGATATAAAACATTTCTATTATTGCAGAAATGTTCTACTGGGCAGCACTCAATAAATGTTGACCTTGTTGCAATGATTTAAAAAAACAAACAAACAACAAAAAAAGACCAATTGGATATTGAGAGTAAGACGTTCTTACTGAAGTGAATTAGTAGGATTCTTGCTACAATTGGGCTCTTAAGGACAAAGTACAAGGACAGAGCCTAGTCCAAACAGGGCTCGGAAGGGCTTATCTACAGTCTGCTAAAGAGAGTCTTTGTCATGCTCCATGGCACACGTGTGCTTATGCACAGCCCATCTGCATGTACTTGCAGCATCCAAGAAAGCTACAGTTGCACATCATACAGCAACAGGGGCCTTACTTCCAGTCACCAAGTAGCGTCACGGGAGACAGTGGCCTCAGAGGATTAGAAAGTTGGTTGGTTCTTCAGAAGAATTTGTGTGAGCTTTAAAAAATGAGATTTTTATTTTTGCCCTATACACCAGCATACCTTTGCTTATCTTAGCGATATCAGGACTTTGAGATCTTAGTTTTTAAGTGAATAATCGGTTTCCAGAAAAATTAAATAATGTGTAAAGTCACATGTCTACTTAGGAGTTACTTTATAACAGAAACAATGATTATCTACTGATCTACTGGCTTTTCATGGCCAAAGACATCTTTGACAGATTTTGCAGTTTAAGATGAAATAATTTTTGTTACAGGGTACAAATTACATGTTTTCAAAGATAGGACCCTTAATACTATTGCATATGTTTTTAAAATAATAGAATTCATTCAACTACAATTTTTAAAGCAACCATTTTCCAGGTTTGTTTTTGTGAGAAACCAAATGAATATCAAGCTCCTGATGCTGGTCTCCTTTACATGATGCTTTAAGAAAGAGAAAAACAAAACAGCAAAAAATGAAAAACCCTTAGTATTGCATGTTATTTGACAGTTACCAGGTTATTAGTGATTTGATATCAAAGCTGATGAAAACAATATTTTTGATGGGAATAAGCTCTGAAAAATATTGTCTAAATACATCTAAAAAGTCAAAGATAATATCATTATAGGTATTCAGACTTACTACAACAGATATTCATGTATGCTAAAGTCAATAAAATAATTATCTTACTTTTAAATATAATCATATATTGTTACTGTAATTTTAATAGTTGTTTGTTTTTCTTTTCTTTAAGAAAGCTTAGTTTAATATACCAGCACTTCTGCTGCCTTAAGAACTAAAGCAAAAATTATCAAAATTGAGAGTTTTAATAAACCTTGGCAAATATCTTTCTGGTAATAATAGAATAAGTCAATGATAATGCAAAATAATACACCTGAAGTGTTCTATATTTATAAATAGAATTTAGTAAAGTCAGACTCTTGTGATAACTTTTAACCTAATATCTTTCATTGAATGCTAATGTTACTCCTCTTTGGAAATATAAATGTCAGAAATCTTTAAATGTTCCTTGATAAAATTTGTGTTATTATTGATTCTAAGATACCAATGATAACACTCATTGATTTAGAATATATTCAATATAGTATGAACAGGTGGGAACTTCTTTTATCAGCATATTTGGGTTTAAGAAGGTAAGTCTAGACACTTAGACTCAAATGTGGTGCTTGTATTAACCAAGCACATATGCACTGAGTCATGTTTGTAAGAAATAATCTAGTAAATCAGTTTCTCTCTAACTCTCTAGTTTAACTTTTGTTATTCAAATATAAAAATTGAAGGAAATACCTGAAGTTTTTTTTTTATCATGCTAGAGCTAGGAATTTCAGAAAGTCGAAATAGCAAAAAGTTAACAACTGTTTGTCTATCTATCTATCTATCTATCTATCTATCTATCATCTATTATCTACCTATCTTTCAATCTATCACATACACATATATATTTTTTCTCTTTATTTCCTTTTTAAAAACTATTCTCTGTTTTCTGCTTCTGTCATTCTTAGATATGGTTATCTTACCTTTTGAAAATATTATAATGTTCATTAATTCCTGCAGAAATCTTTGCTTTGACACTTGAACTCAGAGAAGGATTCTATGTAATCACACTCAAAATATAAGAAAAACCTATCCTCTGTAAAAAATTCCAAGGCCACAGAGGCAAAAGTACATGGTTTATAGAGTACTCTGTCTTCCTAAGTAGACAAACACACAAAAATCAACACTTCGTGTACTATTTAAGTCTATGTCCTGTTCAAGCAGAATTTTCTTAGAGACTATCATTGAAATTCCTTCTACAAGTTTTTGTAAGCAATATATTAAGGCCAACCAGTTACTAAAGTTGTATAATTCTTTCCCTTGGCAGAAATATGCCAGAGGTAAAATTCCTCCTTAAAATACAACCTGAAGAAGGGGTTATGTTGTTTTACATTATTTCAATGCCCCTATGGATTTGAATATAATGATACTTTGCTTTCTTAGTTCTCTGACAATGAAGCTTCATTATCACAGTCAACTCACTTAAACAAAAGAGGCTGGCACAAATTTGGGGGAATTGAAAGTTTTAGGCAATGGACCAGTTAAGGGAGTGCAAGGAGTAGTGCTTCTCTCTCCTCAATGCAACTGCTGACATACAGCACCAGGGAACCCTATTTAGAAACCTAAGTAGGTCAGAATAGGCTTCCAGACATTTAGCTAAAGGGGAAAGCCAGATTTCCATAACTCAAACCGTTGGGGGCCCTCCTGACGAGAGACAGATCGCCTGATGATAAAGAGCCTCAAATTGAGACGCCTCTTCCTGTATTCTCATCAGTAATATTCAGCACCACCGTGGCTTCAACAATTTGGGGAAACAGGACTCACAGCATCTTGGACAGTATTTCTAATTTAATGTTCACATTACTTGTAACTCATATATTGATATTACAAATCACACCAAAAATATAAATAAAAGAGAATACTTACTCTACTCGGTCAGTAGAGAAAACAAGCATGTTTGATGATTCTCATAACAATACATTATCTAAGATAAATTATTCTAGGTGAAGTAAAATATAATGTATTTGGAATCAAAATTTTCTTTGAATATATAAGCTTCCACTGGTAGAAGTTGAGGAGAGTTTACTTAAAACCCTGTGCTCCATTTCTACCTCTGTAAAACCAGCGGAATAAGAGTTGTCTAGACTTTCCACGAAGGCAAATGTGAAAGTATCTGTGGAAGAATGCTGTGTCAATTTTCACTATCACATTGTTATTTATTAAATGCAACAGTCAATACATAATAAAAATAACTGATGGACTCCTTTTTGCATTGAATAAAAGCTTATAATTCTGGGCTAAAGTTAATCTCATTTTCTTATTTTGGTGGGTAGAACTCTAAGAATGATCCTCAGTGCCCTTGGCCTTGAGTAATGCCCTCTACTTAAATGTGGCTGGAACTGGTAAATACGATGAAATGTCGCTCCTGTGATTATGTTATACCACACAGTGGTTCTCAACATAGGACAACTTTCCGGGCAGGCCTAATAACAGCTGTGCAAGCCCTTCAGAAGCACAGAATATTTTCCAGCTGTTGGCAGAAGAGGAATGTAGGATAGAGTGCTACTGATAATAGAGCAGGTAGGTCCACCCAGATCTCTGGAAGTCCCGGGAACTGCATCTGCCAGAGTCAGCACTTCCCCTTGCCCAGAAGGGTGCTGAAGTGGCAGATTCAGGCAGCCTGCCTTCTGTGAAAGGAGGGGTGGCCTGAAGAAGGGGAATTTCCTGAGGCTAAGTATAAAAACAAAGCAGTTGGCAGGAGGAAGGGTAGAGCTCCCCGGATTGAAACCAGAGCTCTGGCTTAATAGCCCCCAGTCTTGGGACTACCAGTTTGTGACTCAGGCTACACAGAGCTTGTGTGAGCTCTGGAGTCTGGATCTCAGTCCAGGATGACTTCTGCCCATGCCTGGAAAAAAGGGGAAAGACAAACATAGCCATTGATTACAAAGCCAGATACTCCCACTGGATTCCTGCCCAAGTAGGATTTTGGAAGTGTCCTTTTTAAAACAAAGATTCACAGAAGTGCTCCTGGGATTCAGGGCTGTCTTGGTTAGGTGCTTTCTGGGTTCTGCCCTGCATGGATGGGGAGCATTCAGCTCTCTGGCTTTCCTGGCATCCCCAGGTTGGGAGTGCTTGAAGGAACTGACAGAGGCTGGCCCTGTTTGGAACTTAGGCCTCACAGGGTCAAAAGCCAGCTCCGGGAGGCAGAATCTCACGCTGGAATGTTTTCCTCACTGGCTGAGATGCTGAGACCCCTTGCAGCATAGCATGTGGGACCTGGACTGCTTTACTCTCTCACTGTGAGAGCAGTGCACAGAGGCCGAGAGCAGCAAGTGGACAATAAGCACCACCTAGGGGCAGCAGCAGCCTCAGGCTCAGACCCCACGGATGGAGCTTTCCCGAATCTGGAGTGATCTGGCAGTGCTCCCCAGAGACTGATTGGAGAGAGAGCTGCGAAAGCAAATGGAGATGACACTGACCTCCAGGGCGCATACCTGAGAGAGAAAGCCTGGAGCTGGAGGATGGAGTGTGCAGCCGTCTTAAGCTCCCAAGGGACGGAGAAGCTGTAATGGGAAACCCCTGGATTTGGTCTTGGACTCTACTCTCCCTGTGGGTGGCTGATTTCCTGTGCATTGAGGATGAGGTAGGCTTGCAGCAGAAACGTTTTCAGCTCCCTAAAATTGGGTGTCCTGCAAATAAAAATCTATTTCCTTCTTCACGAATCTCTGTGGCATGTCGTTTCGTGGTGACACGTGGCCATACCCATTTCTGCATGAGAACAATAATACACTGACAAAGGGTTCCTCTAAATTCCTCTTACTCACATTCCTCTTCATTGTAACACCACAAAATCCTTCCCCAGCCAAAAACAAGCCCCACATATCTGACCAAATCAGACCGTCACAAAATAATAAAGTTAGTGAAGAGCAGCGTGTCATCCAGCATGATGTACACATCCCTAAGAATAATTTTGTTGTCCATAGTTAGAGTGATTTCTTTTATTTTTCACGTACTCCTCTCAGTTGAGTTTTGACCTTGATATACACTGATTATATGCATGAATCTACCTTTTTCTTTTCTCTTTGCACCACTATCTTTATTTTCAGCTCATTTTGATTTTGAAATTAAACTCAGAAGATGTTGGGTTTCTCTTTCATGCCCAAACCTATAACTTCACTTTATTATTTCAAGTAAACTATTTTGTTTGGAAAAGAAACATTTCCTACACCAAGGCCATCTGGAAATTCTCATAAAAATAAAAGATCACTTGTATTTCCATGAATTTTTATAATTCTCCATGAATAATAAAAATAAGTACTTTCAATGTCAAGAGAAATACTTTTTGTGTGAATTTAGAGGGGCCTCCTTATTCAAACTCCTAAGACTTTCATGATTTCTGGACAGATCTTTTGGTCCAAGACTTTCTTATCCTAAACGTTAAGATATTATCACCATTTTACCAGTGACGCAAGGGAATTGCAGAGAAGTTAAATAATACTCTTCACAGCTCCGGTATTGTGTGATTTGGGGAATAGAAAGAGTGCAAAACGGAAACTACATCTTCTGCCTGCTAAAAACTAAATTTGAATTCAACCAACCAAGGAACAATTCCCGAAACCTGAGTCACTGTGGCAGTGGGTAGTACAAGCCGATGATCATCTGCATAGGCAACACTCTGCACTAAACCCTGAGAGTGAGATAAAGATGAATGAAAAGAAAGCCTAGTTCCAATGGGCTCATGAGCATCAAGGAAGGAGAGATCTGCACTGAGGGCTCTATTATATCATTGCAAGTGGTATATGCCTTGAGGGAGAAAAAACTGCAATAGATGCAGAGTTAATAGGGGCAGGTTTTTCCGCAGTGGCTAGGAAAGGTCTCAAGGGAGAAGGAGAATTAGATTTAGGGTCATGCAGGTTACAAAAACACTTTCATAAACAGAGAAATTCTGTATCTTTACTTAAAGCATTAGATTCTTTAGGGGTCGGTAAATCACTTAAGCGAAGAGATTTATGATAACATAAATTCTTTTCTGGTGTCAAATTACTTTAGTTTGATAGTCATCATCTTTTGTGTCTTTTCCACACTAAAGTATTTCTATTCTACTACCAGAATAAGTAATTTATGAAACATCATTTAATAACAGTGATGATTATATGATAGCATTTATTTACTGTATGCTAGATCTCCTTGGATTTAAGCACTTAAAATGACTTTGTCTATAAATGTTTAAAGAATATTGGAGATTTGAGAGTTAAATACTTTAATAATGTTGATGTTACAGTTAGGAATGAAATGCAGTATTTCATGAACCATGTTCTTTGATAAAGTTTTTTTTTTATTTGAAAAAATTTAAATTTCAGAGTGTTGCTCTGAAAAATAAAATGTAAACTTTAGAGGCCAAAGGAATTATTAGAAAGGGTCTAGTCCCGTAGTGGTCTAACTACTACAGTGAGTAGGAGACGGAGGGGTGGATTAAGGAGGATAAGACCCAGAGCCGTGCTCCACTGATTAGATTTAATCATGTCCCTTCCAAAAGCAAAATGCCTTCACTCTCTCCCACCATCCTCCCAAATCTCATCCCACTATGCATCAGATCAAAGACCCAAAATCTCATCATATAAATCAGGTCTTGGAGCAGATGAGATTCCTGAGTGTAATTCCTTAAATATTGTTCTTGGGATAAAATGTCGTTCTGATTGTGGACCTATAAAACAAAACACAAATTATTGACCTCAGTCCCATGAAATGGTAGGGCAGGCATACAGGAGATGAGCTATAAAATTTTGGTTTAAGAAGTTGTAAACAGGAAAAAAAAAGTCCTTGTTAAATAGGAGTTCTGATCTACTAGCTGGGAAAATGTTAGAAATTCCTTTACTAGATTTCAATGCTTAAAAATAATGATCTGTTGCTCTTTACTCCATGCTCTGATCGCTTGGTTTCATCCTCTGTATCATCCTGCCTTTTCATGAAAGATAGTATGTGTTTGCAGTTACATAGCTTATCAATCTGTCTACTGCCTGCCTATCATGGTTTGTGGGCTCCAAAATGTGTATGTTAAAATCCTTTCCCCTAGAGTGATGGCATTAGGTGGTGGAGGCTTCAGGCTGTGCTTAGATTATGAAGGTGGAGCACCATGGATGGGATTAGTGCCTTTATCGAAGAGATTCCACAGAAGCTATCATGCCCCTTTCGCCCTGTGAGGACACAGCAAAAATACGGCCTTCTATGAACCAGGAAGTACGCTCTCACCAAACAGCTAACCTGCTGGCACGTTAATCTTGGACTTCCCGAGTTTCAGAAATATGAAAAATGAATGTTTGTTATTCATGATCCATACAGTTTATGACATTTTTGTTATAATGTCCTAATGACCTAAGACACAGCTAGTACGGTTTTGTAGGTCCAACTGCCTCCTTTGGTAGACTTTCTCTGTCTCTTTCAGTCCAAGCTGGCAATATTTCTGCTGAAATAATTTTCTCAAAAACCTTATGAGCATCCTATGGCTTTCAACGAGGTTCAGTCTGTAGACAAGAGTCATCCTCACTGATTTTTTTGTTAATCCTTCTATATCTCCTTGTTCAGATGGCCAAAAGACAATGCTCTCAGTATTCCTAGGCTGAATGAGAGGATCTGCCAGGCACATTTATTAATTTCTGTAAGGGGCCCTTTGTGAGATTGAATACTTGTTTTTCTAAATTCTGAGGTTATAACAAAAGGTTGTGTAGATGCATTCTCAGCTTTTCCTGACGACATGCTTTTGAAGGACATTTCTGAATTTTAGCATCCTTTTCCATCTGGAAAGGCCACTTCAAAACCATGAAGATATGGTTTTATTTCTTTCCTTTTTTAAACATATTACTTCAGTTTAACTCTCTCACATTTGACTAAGTGCAGCAAGAAGAAATCAGGTGACACTTGAACACTCTGCTCAGAAAATCTCTTTAAGTAAAAAAGCTCATCTCTTATAAGTTTTGCTTTCCACATAATTCAGGAGCCTGTTTTGCTAAGCTTTCTGCCACAGTATGACAAGGACACCTCTTTCTTCATTGTCCAATAATATGTTCCTCTCTTGATTTTTGAGTCCTGATGCAGTGTCCCTAAAGATCAGACTTTTAACTAAGTGTTTGTTCAAGGAAATTTATGCTTTCTCTATAATGCCGTCCAGCCTCTCCCCAATGTCCAGTTCCAATGCCACTTCCATATTTGAGGTATTCTTTATAGCAGCATCCCACTTACAGATATTAACATGTGTAGTAGTTTTCAATTGCTGTATAACAAATGATCACACATGCAGGGTCCCAAACACCACTGATTTCACACGTTCTGTGAGTCAGGAGTCCAGGCATGTCTTACTGTAGACTTTCAATTAGGATCTCCCAACGGGGCATTTCAGGCACTGGCCCCAGTGGGGTTTTCATCCGAATACTTGCCTACAGGACAATCTTCTTCCCTGGTCAGGTGGTGGCTGGCAGTTTTCATTCCACATGGCTATTGAATTTATGAGAGAAATTTGCCATTCCCTCACTTTATTTAGGTCTCTGCTCAAATGTTACCTCAATGGAAAGAATTTCTGAAACTACCGTGTCTCAAACAAGGCTTCCTATTTATCCTGCGTTTTTAAATTGATAGTTCTATCACTTCTTGTCATATTATATATTCACTTACCTAATTTTTGTCATATCTATTTGCTTACTCCATGTACATTCTCTTAGGACAGGGCTTTATTCCTTCACTGTTAGTATTCATTCACTGTTTCTTACCTTATTAGCTAAGAAAATGATTCCCATATGCTATGAACATAAAGACTATTTACTGAAATAATGAATGGAAATCAATCTCCTGGTGTCTAATTAGTGACATATTAGACAAAAAATTGTAAGATACTTAAAATTAAAAAAAAAAAACTTATCTGCATCAAAACTCTAGGAATCTCTCCATGTGTGTTTCAAGAAAAATTCATAGAAATAAATCCCACTATTTTTAAAGTAGAGCATTACAAAAATATAACCCAAATGTTTAAATTGAGAGACATTACTAACTATAAATCAACCTTCTAAAGTTGTAGGAAAAAATATTTGGCTCCTATAAAGTACAACAGTTTATGCCCTAAAGTGCATATACCATCTTTGAACAAAGAAAGTCAAATATGATTGTATTCAAATTTTTCTAAATTCTTCTCTCTTTGGATTCAGAAACATAAGACACTCCTAGAAACAGACGGGTGGTTAGGAATCTGAGAAAAAGAAAACTGGCAGTGGCTCGATCACGTTGCTGACCTGTGGGCTAACTTAAAATCTTTATAGATTTCTGCATTCTATAATTTTTTTAAATCATCATACAGCAATGATTTTAATGTTGAAAAAATACCTAAATATTTATCTCCTTCACATGACACTTAATTACTGTAGAGTAAATATATGGGATTTAAACAGTGAATGTGCTCATATGCTCCGTGTGTGTCTATTTGTGCAAGAGTGTGTGCGTGTAATTACTCAAGAACAGCCTGAGATATGGTAAGAAACATAGGAGCATTATACTGAATGAGATCATAGTTATTTTTGGAATATGGTGAAAGCAGAAAGAATGCATCCTGCCCGCAACTCTAAGTGTCTTTGAAAGCTACTGAGTTGTCTGAATATAAAATATAGTGCTAAAAAGATATCTGCAACCAACACTTTGAACCCACCAGGCAATACAATTCTTTAATTTTATGAAAAAATATTAATAGTTCTCTTCTAAGTAAGAACTCATCATGTTCATTAGTTTCAGTGTTTTAAAAGAAGCACTAGAAAAAATTACTAACACAGTTAGTATCGAAACATCATTTAAGTTTCTGGACAGTAAAATTATTTCACATTCCAGTCAATACTAAACAGTTGCTTGTGACAAAAGATCAGTGAGTAGGATGACTTGTATCCAGTTTTGGCTGAGACTCTGACTTGTTGAATACATTTTTGACAACTTAACTTGTGTGGTTTTATTTTATTTTTTCTTTTTAAATAAGCACATTGAAGCAGATATATTCTATACTTTCTTCCTGCTCCAACAGTGTATGCATTCCATTTTTTTTTCTTGTTGAATTAAGTCCCATTTGGTACTAATTTTCAATGACTCATGAAATGCAGTTTAAAATAGATTTTCTCTGGAAAAAAGAAAAAAGGCAAAATACTCTAGTATAGAACTATACTGGTTTAAATTTGTATTTCCACCCCTGGATGCTGTGGCTCAACAGATTGAGTGCCAGCCTGTAAACCAAAGAGTTTCCAGTTTGATTCCCAGTCAGGGCACACGCCTGGGTTGCAGGTCAGGTGCCCAGTAGGGGGCACTCAAGAAGCAACCACACACTGATGTTTCTCTCCTTCTCTTTCTCCTCCCTTCCTCTGTCTCTAAAAATAAATAAATAAAATCTTTAAAAACATAAAAATAAATAAAATTGCATTTCCATAGGGAATTAGGTCACTAGTTTTAGGAAGGCATTTCAACATTTTTGAGACATTTCACCATCCTGGAATTAAGCAGCAAATTAAAATTTTGGGAAAATAATACTTTTAATATTTAAGTATATTAAAATCACATTAAGTATAAACATCATAAGTATAGTTTTAATTAAGTATACTCCTTTTAAACTTGTGACCCTCAGATAAAATACAACATAATTAGTAAGTTTTCTAAGTATAGATCAAGTTGACAGTAGAATTAATATTCAAAATTCATAACAGTTACTTGATATGATATTTTGCCTCCTAATTATCATTGTATATTATAAGTGTGTCATATTTTAAATTTCTTAACCTGTGTAGGAAATATAGAGCAATTTATACTAACCTATTAATTTTAATAGAAATTAAACTTTACTCCAATCTAAGTAATTGATGTGAACTTGAGCAATGAATTTCCATAGATAAGCTTTAATCTCTCAATTTTTTTACTGTTAAAAATTGTATTCAGACTCATTTGAAAAAAAATTGACCCAGGATTTAAAAAAAAATAAAATCAGCATTAATACTAGTGGTAACTTCCTTAATATCACATGTTTAAAGATGTATTTTAAATAATATATTACTATTATCAAGTCACAGAATATTAAATGGAAGTAGATAGAATTTTAAAGCTGGTGACTTATTTAGATATAATCTATAGAATTCATCAAGTTTTATGTATTTTTAATGCTCTTGTATAGCACGTAATACACTCCAAACACAATCAGAGTGTTTTGAAGTGCTAGCTCATTTAATTTGTAAAGTAACCCTATGAAGGAAATGCTGCGGTTCATTTCCACTGGATGGGTGTCGATGTCAAGGCCTGGAGCCTTCGAGTGCATTGCACCAGGTCTCGAGACCAACGGGAGAGACAGCATTCAAAATCCTCAGCTCGTGCTCCTAATCACTATATGAAGCACCTCTTCAATAGCCAATGAAAACCGGCTTTATGACTTAGTCTCAGAGCTATTTAGATGAAAACCTAATATGAGCATCATTCTCCCAGATCATTTTAATATGTCATAAATTGGGAGGAAATACGGCTAAATCATTCAGGAAAATCAAACATTCTCCTAATATAAAGTATCTTTAGCTTCTGTTCACTTCTTATTATAGTTTTCCAGAGGAGGAAAATAAACACCTTAAAACAAAACAAAACAAAACAAAACAAAACAAAACACAAATCTTGCCTGTGTTGCCCAGTACTTATTAAATTATACTACTTTTTATACAATACTCTATGTTAACCTGAGCTGAAGAAAGAAGTAGTAAGAACCATAGGAGGAGGTTGGGTAGAGGAAATTATAACAGTGAAGCATATTAAAGAACAAATGTGTGCTTTTAATTTTGTAAACATAGAAGTGAACAGAGTTAAGGACATGCTTTCTAGAAGCTTTCTCCATTATGTGTTTCAAAGACAGCAACCCAACCAACACTGATGTATACCTTTGTCCCCATCCCCTAAAATAATCTGCATTTGTGTTTTTCTAGAATATGGACACCATAGATGAAGAATAGAAAACAGTGCCTCAAAAATCAGGCTACTGTAACTGTATTATGGAATATATTTTTAAAGCATGTATTGCATTAGGAAATACCGTGGGGTTGTAGCAAACTGTGGTGACTATGTGTCATTCATTTAAAGGACTTTCCTCAAAAAATTAAAAATGGAACTGTCTTGTGACCCAGCAATTCCACTTGCAGGAATATATCCTAAGAAACCCAAACTATTAATTCAAAATAATACATGCACCCCTATGCTCATTACAGCATTATTTACAATTGCCAAGATTTGGAAGAAGCCCATGTGTCCATCAGTAGATGAATGGATAAAACAATCATGGTACATTTACATAATGCAATACTACTCAGCCATAAAAAAGAAGGAAATATTACTCTTTGTGAAAGCATGGAGAAATTTGGAGACCATTATGCTAAGTGAAATAAGTCAGTCAGGCAAAGGAAAGTACCATATGATCTCACTAATATATGGAATCTAACGAACAAACTAGAAATGGACTCATAGATAGAGATCAGACTGACAGCTGCCAGAGCAGACAGGGGTTCAGGGGCTGGGTGAAAACTGTGCAGAGATTAAGCAAATAAAACCTCATAGACACAAACAGCAGTATGGTGGTTACCAGAGGGGAAGCAGGAAGTGAGGAGGTAGAAGAGGGTAAAAGAGGGATAAATGTGGAGGCAAGATTTGACTTGGGATGGTGAACACACAATACAATATACAGACGATATATCATAGAATTGCAAACCTGAAATCTATATAGTTTTATTAAACAATGCCACCCCAATAAATTCAAAAAAAAAAAAAAAACCCAAACTAAAATAAAGGATGTCACACACTGCCACTTAACTCTAGTCAATTGCTGTTATGCAAGAGTGAGTCAAGTGGTGCCTGTCTGATTTTGACTTTTATGCAAATTGTACAATATTAAAATGTTGGATCTTTTGTGTGTGGGAGGATGATAAACCATGCCTATCAGGAGACCAGCTCCAGACTACTTTTGCATGCAGATTTTAACCTCTGTGATAAATAATCTCAGATAGAGACTTGACTGTGTTTTTATTGGTTGGAAGCTGACCACAGATTTTATGAAACTTTATTTAAAACTATCAAAGTCTGTTTTCTGGAAAAGCCACTTGGAGATATACAAGAAGTATTGTTGAGTGCATGACAATTTGCAACACATATTTTTATAGTTGGAAAGTAGACATAAATCTTACTTCCATGGTTTTAATAAATAAATTAAATCTGTTCTTGCTTGAATTAATTACACTATTGTGCACTCACATTTACCTACATTAATATTTAAAGATGGAACCAATTGAAAGTAAAATTGAATTAAACTAAGGTATCGTATTGTGCTGTGTGCTGATGGTTTGTAATTGATCAGATACACAAATATCAATCTACAAATGTAATAAGCTATGCATACAAAATGGATCAAATGTAAGATTCTTAAGACAATATGTCATTAAAATGTAAGATGATGCTGCATGAAAAGATTGAGCTCAATTGTATAATAAATAATGTAATAAAATGTAATAGTTTTAAAAAGGTATTTGTGGAATGCAATTGGGAATCTCATAGAAACAGCAATTTATATAAATGTGTCTTATACATTTGAACATTCAAAATCCTCGTGATTTAAGAAGAAGTTAGTGACTTTATAATGTGTATTAGAATCTATATCTATAGTTGGTATTTGATGGCTTACCTGCACACAAGTCTCATATCTGGGTGTTCTTATTATCATCTTGCCTACAGAGTGCTATGATACTTGAATAATTTTAAAGTGAATGTAGACTGTGGTGTCTAGCCTCAAATGTATCCCTCATGGTATGTAAGACTCAAATGTCCTTTTTGCTCTTAAAGCACAATTCCTATACCTTTGGATTTTTAAAAACTCCTCACCTCACCTTTTATTCTCTCTTTCACCCAAGAGAAAAGCAAGTTATATGAGAAAGATATCTCAGCAGTGAATACATGTGTGTGTTTACATATATAGAATGCCTTTATAGGGATATATCTTTGCAAGTGAGGGATGCTTAGAGATTTGCTGCCCTGCTCTTGACTAAAATCATAACTAAAATACCATGGACCTGTTACTGAAGCAAAGTAACCCTCATGCGTGGCATGTGTTCAAAATCAGACTCTGGCACTACATGAGCTCCTGCACTGTAATCCATTATTTCTTTTAATCATGATAATGGGCTATTTTTTTTTTTTTTTTCAGTGATGACAATTTAAGGTACAATACTTCACATCAATCTGAATGAGAGTCAATACTTAAACATATCTGGGCTTAAGTTTCCTCATTTCTTCTAAGAATTCCACATATATACAGTCTCTATCCTACAGTGTAAGACGCAGAATATTGTTCAAAAATGATTCCAAATAATAGAAGCCAGTGTTACCAAGGATAGAAGAAGTGTGGGAAGTATGAGCTAAAAGACTTCTCGGTCAATCTTAAAGCAGTGAAATGTGTGGAACGAGAGGTGAAATTCGATTTATATTTTATATTTAGAGGGTGACCAAATACAGGTTCAGATTTAAATTAGGGTCAGACTTTATAAGACTGTGAAATTAATGAACGTTATTGATCATCTTTCCCCATTCATTTCAGTAATGCCAGATAACACCGTTGGTAGATGCTGAGAACACTTCTCAAAAAAGGGAGAAGTTATTTTTAAAATTGTCTTATTTCATCCTTTTTAAAAGTCTTTAAATAGGCACAATGAGACAAGTTGGTAGGATTTTTTCACACTTCCTTACACTTGTCCCTGCCTTTATACTTTTTTTAATTTAAATTTAAGTCTGGAAGATGACAGGGTATTGTAAACTCTTCAATGCTTGAAATTCTACCCAACATTTATCTGAAATACAGCCCTCTTCTGTTTTTTTTTTCCAATCTCTTCTACCCTCATGGTTTGTTTTAGTATAAAAAGACCAATATATTTAAAACAGTGAACCATTAGTAGTAATTTCTGACAGGTTTTCAAAAGGAATCACCTTTGGACAGGCAAGAATCCCTTCACCTTATAAGAGAACATTTGGCTACCTTGGCCTTGCCTAGTCAGAAAAAGCCTTCAGCTAAAACTCTGTGTTGGAAAACCAATTATAGAGTGTTGTGGGATTTGTTAGAGCTTGGAAAGCCATATGCATAAAGTGGGATCATTGGGAGTTTTACTGTGCTTTTCTACAGTAGAAAAAAAAATTGGAATTGTTTGTCCTCCCCGCCGAGGTTCTTTGAACTTTCAAAATTAATGCTGAAAGTAAAGTATGGTCTGATTGATCAAATGTAGTAGGAGCATTCAAGGGGCACACACTGTACCATGGAGGCTTTCTATGTCTTGGAATTCTTAGAACAAATCAGGAAACCATAACCTTGAGGTGTCAATAGGGAATCAATAGAATATAGGCCTTTATTCACACTGTAGCAAACACAGAGGAGAGTGAAACATAGTTCTCATCTTTAAGGAGCTTGCAGAGAAGGGGAAATTGAATGCTATAGTTAGGGAAAGAAACACATGGGATTCTTTGATAGTTTGGAGGGAGGAGAGAACACACGTGGGTGAGGGGACTTTAGAGGCTTCGGCAAAGGAGACAGTGTTTGAACTGCTCTGTGCTGAGAATCTCCATTTTTGGAAGGACAAAGGACAGCCACGGGAGGTGGTTTCAGACTGAACAAAAACGAGGTCAAAGGTGTGAGGTAGTGACTCCTGACAGTTTTTTTTTTCTTCTTTGCAAAAAAGGTAAAGATGACAGTGGTGATAAAATCATCTACTGTGTGTTTAAACTGTTAGACAGCAGACTCAGGATATGTTATCACACTCAGGAGGAATGTCTAAAAGGATGTCATAAGAAGCAGCATAAGGTCAGTGGCTTCTGTGCTTTAGGGAAAACTTTATGAGGCCATTTAGCTGGAATTAGCTCTATTCTTGCCAAAAGCCACAGGTCCCAGCGGTGTTATTAGAGAAAGCTACCTGACTAATCAACCAGGCTAAGACTGTGGCTATGACTCTGGTGCTCCACTGGGTTGAACCCAGCAATCAGTGACCCTACAGAATGGGGTCTGCGTGAGGCCTAATTCGGCCAGCACGGTTGTCCTGTTCTACTTTCTCCAGATTGGAAGAAGGCAGGATTAGGTTTGCTAGTTCGCTCGCTTGTTTCCATAGACTTGCATTCAATTATTATTTTTTTGCTTTTGTTTTTCCTACTTTTTACAGGACTAGGAACATATATTTGCCTTGATAACATATTTTCTGGATTGTTTTCTAAAGGTCCTCTTCATTTTTCTAATGTTTTCTTCAATTAGCCCCAAACATGAACAGACCAAGACATGTCATAAATGCTCTCAAGGTAATTTAAAAGGAGAATAGAAAGTGGGACTAGAGGTGGAAGCCAGTGACAGGAAATAGTTCATTGGTCTGAACACCGTCAGCAGCAAGGGTGTGAGGTCTTGGGGTACGTCTGGAGGCCATAATGGGGTCTCCAGGGCACTTCACCGCCCACCTGGGTCTCCATTAACCACCTATGACTGAAGTCCTGCTTGCATCAGCTGACTGCTTTTGAACTTCTACCGTGTTTCAGGAATTATGCAGATGAATACTGCATGGTCTGTCCCCTCAACTTGCTGATAGTGTAATTTAAGCCAGGCCGAGTGAATGAAGCAAGCAGTCTCAAGAAAGTTCAGTGACAGGGTTACGAGCAGGGCACTTCTATGGCCTTAAGGGAAGAGCTCAGGAAAATGTTCTTGGACAGAGCACTACCTGAACTGAGATACATCACAGCGATGGCAAAGTTAGATTCACTCTGGTGGAGATTAATGGTATCGGCTAATATCTATCCCTTACTGTGTATGTGAGCATATATAATATGTATGTACTATATTTATACATACAGCTGTGGATTCCATATGCACATGCATGTGTAAACATTTGTATATGGGCACATCTTTAATATATAGGTATATACACACACATATATATAACTCACATTTCTCTCAGAGTCTAATTGGAACATGGATTTTAGGGAATGATGGAAGACCTTAATTTAGCTTGAGTATTGTTTGGCAAAATTATCCCTATGCACTACTGTGACAAGAAATCATGGAGAAAATATGTTTTACCCCAAGCCTTTCAAAGTCTTTCAAGGATTATATTCCATATATAACATAGTCAAAAGATCCAAGGGCTCACCAGAATGTGCTGTCAGATGGAGTACAATCGAGGGAGCATTGAACACATTTTGTGAAAGGGCTGCGTCGTCCTGTGGCCACCGCCAGGGGACTCAGCAGGAATCGTTCTCTGAACGATACTCAGTACTCCAGTTTCTGAAATCGCAACTTAAATGTTTTGCCACAGAAAGGGCTGGGGAGAAGATGAGAAACCCAGGAAGGCTTTAAAAAAAATGCCTCCAGGAGCAGTTACTAAGAAGTTGTTACCAAAGCTCTAGACCGTCTGGAGACGAGGACAGGGCACCCTGCTAATCACGGCCCCTCCTGTGATTCACCGAACAGCTCCTGGAACCTGATGCTAGCCTGTTTCCGTGATGATCGCATTTCCTGCGTCAGAAATTGAGATGTATTACATCTGAATTCCTTTTTAAATTTTTACAAATTAAAAATATATTTCTTTGAAAAGCTTTTCAGCTTCATAAAGCATTAACACACAAAGTTAACTTCCACACTGACATGCGTCGTTAACTACTGCTGTCTTCTTCTCCCTTGCTCTCACGGCAGCGGTAAGAACTGTGAAGGCTAGTTCATGTTCACGTGGACAGTACAAAACAGCAGAGCAGAATACGGGAGAGCTTAATTTGTAGGTTTAAAATAGATTAGTGAATCACTTTGCTGTAAGACATGCTATTACACAAAATAGGTGGATCCATTATGAAAATAATCAGGATTAAAGTTGCTTATATAGAAATGAACAGCATGTTACTTATTTATTAGCAGCTATTTATTGAATGTGCTTTTAACTCTAACAATTAATTAATCCTGGTCCCTCTCCCATAATCATACATCTAATTAAATGTGTAAAATGGTCATAGTCTGATAAGGCACCTTATCAATCATTTATTTGTGCTAATTTCTTTTCTTTTCCATTCTTTTGCTTTGATACTTCCTTAGGCTTATAAATCCCTGCCTATTCGCTTTTAGGTTAAAGTCATAATCCAAACACATATTGTACATTTTCTACTTTTCTAAAATATCCTCCCCAACTCCTTGGACAGATACTAATCTATTTTGTCCTTGAATTTATGTTATCTGTATCCTTTACAATTACACATCTTATTTGATTACTTATTATCTAAATACTTGCTCTACTTTGTCTCAGCAAGCTCTTAGCTCCTATTTTAATGTTTTTTAGGAAAATAAAATAAAAATATTAAGAAAAGTGCTTTGTTCTTTTTTAAATGAAATTCTCATGTACAGTGAACTTTCATGAAGTCTGAAATTTTGACTACTTTATTCATCTCTGAATAATTTTATCATTATCACAAAGTACATGTTCAGTAAATAGTTATGAAATCAGTGAAGATGTTGATCACCCTATTTATTATAATTCCATAGTGTGATTTCTGTGATTACTGTACCAAATACAGAAATTTTACAACTTTACACATTTCTCCACATTAGAAAGAAGAAAAATGTTTGAGAATTATGCCTTGGTCTCATCTCTATCAACAAATCTCTTTGTGTGTCATGATCTACTATTTGATTTGGGCCATGCAACTACAGTGTGGGAGGAAATCAGGTTGTTTGTCACTAGTATGGAGGTAATGCCCAAGTTTAGAAAAGGGACTGAAAACCAGCAGCTCAGGAACTGCGTAGAAACATAAGAATCTTGGAGTTCTCTGCTTATAGGAAAATTATAATTTTAACACCTATAATTTTTAATTACAACCTAAAAACAGAAGAGCCTATATTATTTTCTTAAAGATTATGAACTTACTGCACACACTATGGAAGACTTAGTTTATCCAAATGCACTTCTCTTGAAAAGAAGGTAAAATAGCTATTTAATTGCATTAACTCAAAAACTTAGAACATAGCTCCTCTATCTCTAATGTGAATGAAAATATTTTAGGAACGTGAATCTAACAAAATTAACTTTTAATAGTGATCATTAAGTCTTAGAAACTGTTAGAGGCTTGTCCACCCATGAGCACAAAAGTTCTCATCCAATGATCATCAAGATACTGAAACTAAACATCATTTATCATACTTGACTCATCTATAAGAATTGTATTTTTTTCAATTGAAAGTCAGCAAAAGATCAGTTTATTTTGAATGAATTTAATAATAGGAAGAACTTTTCACTATGTCACTCTGATTTAATAGATAAAATTTGTTCAAAGGCATGAGAAAAATAATTTTACTCTAAGTCAAATGCTGTAAGGTAAGAAAGAATGAATCTTGCTTTCTTTCCAATTACCAGTTCATCTCAATCAAATGAATTAGAAAGTGTTCTACCTGTTGATTACAGCATTTATTCCATTTGAAGACTGAGGAAACTACACAGGATTCCTACTACACATGATCTTAGGCTCTGATTTGCCCCCAAACTCTATGTTCCAAAGACCTTATCTTAAATCTCTTTTATGAATGCTGAACATAATCTTTGTCACCTGAATCAATGGTGAAAGTCATCGTAAATTGATTAAATATGAGTTTTTATAATCCAAAAATAACTATAGTATTTAAGAGTGCTAAGAGAACATAAAAAAGCAGTGAATAAAAGCTATTTTTTATCTCCTTGGTAACATGAGAGTACTAATAAAACCATTAAACTAATATCCCTGTTTTATTTTTTTAAATGCCCAAGACATTATTTAGATATTTTCATTATTTTCTTGTGGTCAAACTTATAAACCTATAAAAAGCCAAATGAAGCTCTCTATAGTGTGAAACAATATTATTCCTTATATCTTTGTTTCCTTTATTACTATTTAAGTTTGTTTACATTTGGTTGTTTCGTTCTCATACTTTTGTTTCAGGCTGTGTCTGTTTGTTTGTTCTTTAATGCCCCGACATCTCTCTCGGGCCCCGGGGAGTTCAGAACTGCTCTTCCCATTACTCCAGCTCCTATTGGTTACAGCCATTGCAGGGTAGCTGTCATTCTTAACCCCATCGCGGTCGATTTTAGTTGGGTTGGCAACTTTATGAAGGTATCAGCTAGACAATGATCAAAAAACGGTGACTGTTTTGTATAAACTCTTTTTTCTGACCTTTATAACCATTAAAACATTTCAAACCTGAATTTTTTGTTTGAAAGAGTTTAATATCATAAAATTTTCAAGTTATTGAAACCTTATGGATTTGACAGGTTTTGGGTAGCTAAGAGACTTATAATCACCAATATTTCATTTAGAAATTAAAATCCTGGTTTCTTAATCTAAATCTTTCCTTAAAACTAGCTATTGTTACATGAAACACTTAACAGCAATTATGCTACATATCCACCAGTCTTTGTGTTACAGGAATTCCAATTATCTTGAAAATAAGGGATTAACAAGCTTTACATTATAATTACAGAAATGAAAGAAACTTTTAAAAAATTCTTCTGTTTTCTATATGCTCAGTTATATAAAACATTAGCACTGAGTGAGGCTGGTCTTTATCTTTCCTTTTCGACAACAAGCAGAATACTTATGTCTGATTCTTTTCCCTTTCACTTCATTAGAAATGATACATTTTCATACTAGTGAAAGGAAAACCAGATCTAACTGAACAAGAGCAAAAAATATTTTACAACAGAGCTTAGCTGTCTCTATCTTACAGCATAAGAATCACTTTGGTTTTATTTGCATGTTCCACAGATAACTCCAGCCTAATGAATTTCTCTGATGATTAAGCTGTTTTATATTTTTAAATATTTTTAAACAATTTTTAGAGGGATAGGAAAGACAGAAAATTAAGCATTAAACACCTGAATTAGGGTCTTTTACGATTGTTGATTTAAAGAGCTTCATAATCTTGTGGCAAAGATAAAATGTATTCACATATAACTCGTATGTTAAAAAAATTTTATTTAAAAAATTAACCAATAATTTTCTGTCATTCCTGTTCCAATTGATAGAAGATGGTAATATCCAGGATTGAAAAGTAGACTCTTCAATTAAAGGTGATTTAGTATTTTTTAAGTTTAAAGCCATATTATTTTGTTCACGTTAGTCTTTGGGTAAATGCTTAGTCTCTATGAATTTCTAACTCCTTTCTATTCTTCCCAATGTATGGAAGTTTATGCAGGCAGTAATACTTTATCAATGATTATAGGCATACAATTTTTGATTAGCTGAAATGTATAAATACATTTATATATATACATTATCTACCTATCTACCTACCTGTCTATATAAATTAGTGGTAACTTTAGTAACGTATTTTCTATATATTCAGTTTGAAAGTAAAGGTACCTGGATATAATCAGAGATTGATTAGAAAGATAAAAATATAAGATCTTCAAAGTTTTTTATTTTTAAAAATAAATAAAGCTCTAAGGAATATTTGGTTAAACTGGTATCCTGAATAATTACAGGTAGGCGCAGAGGGTATAGTTGTAAGAGAAAGACTTCTATACTGAATGAATGGATTAGATTAGGTTTCATAGTGATTCCTTCCAGGAAAAAGAACATTTGTGTGAGGATGTGCATTGTTTTTATATCGCAAGACATATAAGATTAGAATAGGAAAGAAGAAAATCAAAATGGTAGATACTGTATAATGGAATTGAAAGAGGAAGTATAATATTATTCATTGAAATAAATAATTTCCAGGCAGAACTGTTTGTGAGTAGAAAGATCAGCTTTCAGAAAAGAAAATGTCTTTGGCTTAATTGTGATAGACTTTAGTAATTTTGTAAAGGATATTTTTATTTCAACCATGTAATCAGGGAGACAGTGATTTCAGGGAAGAGGGTTCTTGGCCATTTCTTTTTCTTCTGTTGTGAATTATGTGTGTGGGTGTGCATACACACACATACCTTGGCTTTGTTTTCTAAAATATTTCTTTTTGTTCTCATCTACATCCTCAGGAATCACTTAGCAATGCTTTCACTTTTAATTTTCTGTTGTTAAAAGATAAACTGGGCATATTAAAAACATTGAGTTTATTTGATCAAAAATCTATTGGAATTGGTCAACACCAAATGGGTGGTGGTTAAAAGCTCTTCATACACAGCAGAAAGGGGAGAGACACAGAAAAAGTATGCAAACAAAGAAAGGAAATTACTGAGTGGCTATAGCACTGGCATCAAATGCGTTTTCACTGGGGCCACATTAGCCTCGTGGTTGCCTTCAAGTGGCCAAAATAATTTTAGGGCTGTATAAATGTAACCACTCGTTAACTGTTACGGAGTTGAAATCACATTTGCCCCTTTGAAGGTAACCGCGAGGCTGATGTGGCCTCCATGGAAATGCGTTTGACACCCTTGGGCGATAGCCTGAAGCTCAGTTGCCTGTTTTTGTTTGGCCTTAGGTTGTTGTCTGTTTACACAGCGCTTCCTCAGCCTAATGACCTCCTTGTATTAAACACTCTCTTGTAAAATTTAACTATTTTGGTCGTGTCATGACATCAGATGTTTCCTGTTATATTAAATAATTGATTAATTAATTATTAAAATTAACAATGCTGTTATTAATATCAATTAGTGGGTGCTATAATATGATTTTAATTATTTAATTAAATATGTTCTTTCTGCTGTTTTCTCCATGCTTTTTAACTTTTTGGAAAGGGGCATGGTGTCAAAGATAAAGTCAGCCACCAGTTAAATGAGAAAGAATATATTTCAATCAGTAACATGCTATTGCAAATAAGAAGGGTCTAAGGTGAACTAAACTGAGTTGTACAGAGGTAACTGGGCATTTTAAAAGCAGAATGAGGGACTAGGGAGTGGATAAATGCTCATTAAAGGCAGGAAGGCAAAAATTTACCAGAAAGTGGAAAAGGGAGTTTAGTCCATAGGAAATGCATGTGAATTTCTAGCTGGCAATTATTAAGTTAGCTTCCTACCCTCCCGTAGAGACAGAGAGATGGGCATTATCTTCAGTTGTTGGCTGGAAAAAACAGCAAATTCTTTTGACAGCCTTGAGTTTTCTTAGGCAGGTACTTCAAGTGAAGACTAGGGTCATCTCATGATATTGCCTTGAGTTGTTAGAAACTATGTCAGTGTATTTTTTCCCAAGTCTTTATAGGTCAACGTACAAGACTGGTCAAAGAAGGCCTCAGAGGACCCCGCTAAATTTGGTCACGAGAAGGTCATAAAGTATCTTTGGCAGGATTTTGCTAAGAGTAGTGCCAAACATTGTGATGGTACAATTTATTTCTCAAGTTGGCAAAGGTGTGGGTTCTGGTTATTTTGTCAAACACTAGTCTAGGTGTTGCTGTGCAGGTGTTTGGCAGGTGTGATGAACGTTTGCAATTGCTTCGAGTAGATTACCTGTGATGGTGTAGGTGAGCCTTGCCCGATCAGCTATGGCTCTAAGTGAAAACTGGTTTCCTTGAGGAAGAGAAATTCTATAATTTAAAATATTGCCTGAGTTACAGCCTGTCAGGCTGACCTGCAAATATTGGACTTAACAGCCCCCAAAATCATGTGAGCCAATTCCTTAAGATAAATTTGTCTTATCTCTCATTCTCTCTTGCTTGTTCTCTCTCTCTCTCTGGATTTATATATTCTATTGTTCTTATTTCCCCTAGTGTTAAAGATACATGGAGGTATATTAAACATTTGAGAGTTAATTTAAGGAAAAAAATATTCAAATCAAGAAGCTCCCAATCTAACGACAGAAAAGAGTTCCAAGGAGTTGCACAAAATAAAAAAAAAAATAAAAAAACAAAAACAAACAAACAAAAAAACAAGTTACACAAAAAACAAAACTATTTGTTGGCAGAAGGCAGTAGGAATGGGGTAATTATTCGAGGCAAAAAAACAAACAATAGCAACAAAACCAGTTGCTTATCACAAGGTTACTTTTCTTTAGGAGAAGACAGCAATCTGTCAGGCATATTACCTAAACAGTGCTCTAGTGCTCATCAAGCAGTTCTTGACTGACTGGCTTAAGTTTCTGTTTCTGGGTAAGCCAAGACTATAATGAGGTCTTACTTTGGTGACCTTCGGTTTAGCATAAGTGACTCCATATAAGGCCGATTGTTTTGTTTTTTAACAATGGAGAATCCTGGCTAATAAGACCCTGGTTAATTGTTTTACTAAAATGACCAAAATTCTAGTCAAATGAGTAACCCGGAGCCAGTTTCTGGGTTTGCAAATCAGGTGAATTAAGATAAGCAAGAAAATTTCATTAGGAGAATATTGCATAATATTCTTCTGGCAACATATAAAAAAATACTGAGGGTTACTGAGCATACTCAATTCTTTATACAAATTTTAAACCATCTTTCTATTGGTGCTAAGAGAGTAAGTCACTAAGGTAGAGGAAATTGTTTAATGTTAAAAAAAAAAGTTATCTGTCCTGGGAAAACTAAAACTCTTACAGAGACATCAAAACGAAAGGGGAAAACATATTAATGCAAAGCTGACTTCTTTGGATCGTCTCCAGTTTTGTTCTGTTTGTAATTCTCTCTAGGTTTTGGCTAACCTCTACTTCCCTATTCTCATTAGCACCTAATGCTTCAGAAGTGTCCTCTTCAATTTTTCAATCTATTGTCTCTCAGCAAAGATATTGCTCCCAAAGGACTTTGCAAAAATATTGACTTTAAGACAAATATATCATGCAAAACAATTTTATTTTAAGTGCTGAAACCAATACAAATAGAGCATGGAGTGGATACTTATGGAGAGAAATGTACATTTACTATAATCAAGAAGGTAGAAATTACTCTCTAAACTTGTTTGCTCTCTCAATCCTAATTTTTAAATTTTTTTTTTTCAGTTTTATTTGTCAAAAGAAAAGACCCCACTGTAGTATTCTCATATCATTGTGGAAGAAAACGGACTACATGCAAAACCTGACGAGCTCCGGGAAGGCCTGTGTTACAAACTCAAGAGACCTAAAGTAGCCACCTAGGATGGGCAAGAATTAAAATTCTCTAACTAAAAGCAGTTCATGGTGAGTAGTCATGGCCTAGGTCAGTACCGGTATTTTTCAGTAACAAAAGGTCAATCTTTACCTTAATAGATCCTGCCTATTGTCTTTTTGCATCTATGATAACATACCTTTGGTATGTAAAATTTCCTCTTTCCAGATCTTTCAAATCACAGGCACAGCACCTGGGGGAGACCACAAACCCCCTCATTGTTATGGCTATCATGTTAATTGTTGACTGTTAGCTATCCTGTACCAACTTGTGGTGAAGAAGTCTACCATTTTACTTTGTATCCTCTCCCAGAGTATCCCGACTTTGTTTTCTGCCACCTCCCTAATCTATCACCAATGGATTTCATGTAACCCCCTTATGTCCCCACTTTTGACCATACTCTCTAAAATAAGATGCGAAACTGCCATTCTTCAGAGCATCTCTCAATCTGCTGAGATTCTTTTGTATCCCAGCAATTGTCATCAGTTTGGCTCAAATAAACTCACAGAAATTCTCTACAGGTTTGAACATTTCTTACGTTGACGTCATCTATTGACGATTTGAAGAAAAAAATAAAACAGGTAAAGAGATATGTTAAGTTGAAAATAATAAAATCATTAAATTATTAGATATATACAGATATATTTTCCCAAAATCTTAATACAAATAATTCATCTTGTCTCTCAAAAGAGTTAAAGGTAAATGAAATTAAAGTCATATAGTGACAAAAAAAAAAAAAAAACACTAGTCAATGACATGTTTTCATTTGTTGTCTGTTATCTTAATGTTATATTAATTCTGTACCAGCAAATTTAGGGGTTTATAACACGCGTGTCAATTATTCCTTAGTACGTGTTTTCATTTAGGTAAGTTCCCCCTTAAAGGGTAGAAGATGTCTAGTTTTTCTTTTATTTTAAAATTATCAAGTAATACCAAGATTTTTAGTTTTACATAAAGTCAACTCACTGTGAGCAGATATACTGAGAAAATAATGAATTTCATCTTCATCTCAAGAATCTGAAATAATGAGACAAATGTGACAATGCCCAAACAGGGTACAGAAAACCAGTCTGTGCACAGACATACACAAAGCCTCTGAAGTTTGAGGGGAAAATTAGTCTTTCCATGGAACTCTAGAAGTCACTTTAAAAATATGTGTAGCATATTACCAGCAGCTGATAAACACGTTTTGCCTAATGACTTTCAGGCCCAGCATGTATCATATTATTATGAAAAATGAGTTTCCTAAATCCAAAGATCCTGCTAGATGATACCTATTTTTTGTGTAAAGATGAATTTGGAATTCAGCTTTAAGATTCAAGCTTGATGTGAAGTATGCCACCACTACGACTTATTTTAATTGTTTGATTGAGTTACATAATTTTACATTTGCAAAGATTCTTTGAGAAAATCAAAAATTTTCATAATTAGAAATGTGAAACCCATTGTTGCTAATTTTTAAAAATATTATATATTAATATTTGTTCAGAGTTACAGAAAACTTGCAAGAATAGTGCTAAAAAATTTCCGTATGTCCTTTATACAGTTTCCTGAAGTGTCAACATATTGCTATATAAGCTTTTTTCTTTGTTTGCTTTCTTTTGTGTTACCTGTTTATGTGTCTCTGTGTGCGCACAATTATTTTTCTGAATCACTGGACTATAAGTAGTAGACTTGATGGCCCTTCACCCTTACATAATTCAGTATTTCCTAAAAATACAAACATTCTATTAAATAACCACAGTCGAATTATAAAAATAAGGAAATTTACCAAAGTTGTAGTTTCAATGTATATGGTCAGGAAACATACAAGAATCAGCTAATGAATACATAAACATTTGGAACAACAAATCTCTTCCTCTTTCTTACTCTTGCTCTAAAATCAAGAAATTTAACAATGATACAGTATTGGGTTGACCAAAAGTTTGTTTTTTATTTTCCATAAGATGACTCTAGTAGTGTTTAGTCTTCTTTAACTTCATTCAAAACAATTTTTTTAGACTGTGTTTTGACAGCTGTCATATCATCATACATTTTTTTTAAAAAGCATCATAATTGGCGAATTTTCATATAGCTATTTTAACATAGAAGGTAGAAGAAAATTCTCAACATTTTTAGCATATTATGCTATATTATTTCAAGAAAGGTAAAAAAGCAACTGAACATTATTAAAAAATGTGTGCAGTGTATGACAAAGGTGCTGTGACTGACCAAACGTGACAAAAGTGATTTGCGAGGTTTTGTGCTGGAGATTTCGTGCTGGACGATGCTCTCTGGTCAGGTAGACCAGTTGAAGTAGGCAGCAATAGAATCAAGACATTAATTTAGAACAACATTGTACCAGGTGGGAGATAGCCTGCATACTCAAAATAGCCAAATCAATAAAGTATTGGTGAAAATGAAAAATGTGTCTTTTATTGTATGGGAAAAATATGAACTCTTTGGCTAACCCCATATTATTATATAGCCAAAGTCTATATTCAGATTTTGCCAATTGTCTAAATAATAACTTTCACAGTAAAATTCAACCAACATTATGAATCGCATACATTTATTATATAGCATTAGTTTCCTTTAATCTGACATAGTTTCTGAATCTTTCTTTGAATTTCAAACAATGACATGTTCAAATTTAGATTAGTTTATTGAAACGATTATAATGATTTATTTCCATTATTTATTTTTAGGGGCAAATTGTCCCAGATATCTCTAATATAAGACCCTTCAAACTGATTCTTGTTCTTTTTGACCTACCTCCATAATTTCTTCTTCTCTTTTTCAATCCTCACCTGAGGACTTTTTTTTTTTTCATTGCTTTTAGAGTGAAAAGAAGGGAGAGAGGGAGGGAGAGAGAGTAACATTGATTCAAGAGAGAAACATCAACTGGCTGCCTCCCATATGTGCCCAGACTGGGGATCGTAAGTGCCCTGGCTTGGGGATGGTAGATCGAGTATTGAACCCACAACCTAGGTATGTGCCCTGATGGAGAATCAAACCCACAATCTTTTAGTCATGGGATGATGCTCCAACTAACTGAGTCACACTGGCCAGAACCCCATTATTTCTTTTAGTATTTTCTGATTTTAGCATTAGGATATTCCAGTATTATCTTATTTTTCAGGCATATCTGGATTTAGTTATTACTTTTTTATTAAAGTTTTTTTTTATTCTTAAAGATTTATTTACATATTTTTAGAGAGAGAGGGAGAGAAGGAGAAGGAGATGGAGAGAAAGATCAATGTGTGGTTGCCTCTCGCATGCCCCCTACCAGGGACCTGGCCTGCAACCCAGGCATGTGCCTTGACTGATAATCAAACCAGCGACCCCTTGGTTCACAGGTTGGTGCTCAATCCACTGAGCCACTCCAGCCAGGGCTAGGTATTTCTTTCATAGTTTCCCTTTTGTAAAAAAGTAGAATTTTGAAAGCAAGGTCTGGGTACTATGTACCCATTGCTTCTAAGTTTGTGTTGCTTCTTAGTCCTATTAGCTGATAGAATTAAGAAATCGTGTAACATGCATACATGCATTGGGGTCTAATCTATACCTAACTATACATGCATGGAAACCTAGGACAACCCCAATTCCTATTCAGCACCACACGGTTTATTCTATCATTTTCCCTTTCTGTATTACAACTCTCCTTTATGACAAAACAGGTTCTCATTTCCCATATCTATCTATAACTTGTTCAGTCCTAAAAATTATGGAGCAAATTGCTTCAGAATTGCTAACTTAAGTCTCTGTAAAAAAGAAGCCTACTAACTAGAGTTCAATATTTCTTTGTTTTTAGCTGGGGTCATATAGTCCAAATAAGGCATTCAAAATATGTTTATGCTAGTTCTTTCTTCCCACCCACTCTTCCATGTGGTCATATTATTCATTTAAAATAGAGTTTAGTGTCTACCAGTAGATGAGTGGATAAAACAATTATGGGACATTTACACATGCAATACTATTTGGCAGTGAAAAAGAAAAAAATTCCCTTTGCTACAGCATGGATGAACCTGGAGAACATCATGCTAAGTGAAATAAGCCAGTCAGAAAAAGACAAATACCATATGATCTCACTCATATGTGGAATCAAATGCATAAATTGAACTAACAAGCAAAACAGACACAGACTCATAGAGAGCAGACTTACAGCCAAGGCTGCAGGAGGATAGGGAGTGGAAGGATTGAACAAAAAAGGAAAAAGGACTCATGGACATGGACAACAATGTGGTGATTTGGGGGGAGGGGCCTAAAGGGGACTAATTGGTAATGGGCAAAAAGTACAATACAAAATTAAAAGATATATATAATTATGAGAAAAAAGTTAAAAATATAATTTATTTAACTTGTTTCTGCTTTTATCTAATTTTAAGATTTTCTCCCAAATTTATTTTTGTTTTGTCTTTGAGAATATGAAATGCTAGCAGGTTTTCACAGTCAAGACTGTGCCACCACCCCTGCCTGCTTCCTTGTCTGTCACCTTCCCGTCCACTCCTTGCATGTAAGCAATCCCATTCATTTTCCACTTATTCTCCTGATATTTCAGTTCAGTTTCTCAGAGCTGCACTCAGTTTTCCTACCATGAAGTCCATGTTTTTATGGCCCTACTGTAATAGATAATTTCAATGGATTAAAGGCTTCTATTTTTATTATCAGTGTGTACATGAAAACACATGTTGTTTTGGAATGAACAGTATGGATCTGAGTTTGGATTTGATAATTTTATTTACTAATTGTGCAAGACTCTTAGCTGTTCTGACATATCTTTTTCAAATGAAAATATTATCAATTTTACAAAGCTGCATATGAGTGAAAATGATCTATGCAATTTGCCTAACTTTTAACACTCCATATTTGCAAGTTTCTCAATAATTGAGAGCTCCATTATTTCTAGTCTAAGATCATTACTCACAAACTCACAATACATGCTCTGCTTTTTATAAATATATGGTATTCCTGAGCAAGTTGATAAAGCAGTCTCCAATAAATTGTTATTGAATTATCAAAATGCACCTCATTTTACTGATGAGAAAACTGAGGTTCAGAAAATTGTGTATAAGGCTTAATAACACCATGTTAATGTAAGATCAAAGTCTGAACAATGAATTATTTTCAATCTTGATGGACTTGCACTAAATTTTGCTAACTTTTCACTGGGAGAAAAAAATGACTTTTTTTAAATATGCAGAAGTAGACTACTCTAAAATAGCTCTCTAAATTTTATGTATTTAAAGAATTTGAAATCTACATGAGGATACAGGGAAAGTACACAAGACTCGTAGAGAGTCTTATATTTGCCCCCA
>PVJI01001828.1:5955-164417 GCA_004026765.1 Micronycteris hirsuta
CTCCCCCCTCCCCCCTGGCCACTGTCAGACTGTTCTTACTTTCAATGTCTCTCGTTATGCTTTGCTTGCTTTCTGCTTTTGTTGATTATGTTCCAGTTAAAGGTGAGATCATATGGTATTTGTCCCTCACCGCCTGGCTTGCTTCACTTAGCATAATGCTCTCCAGTTCCATCCATGCTGTTGCAAAGGGTATAAGCTCCTTCTTCCTCTCTGCTGCGTAGAATTCCATTGTGTAACTGTACCATAGTTTCTTGATCCACTCATTTGTAGATGGGCACTTAGGTTGTTTCCAGCACTTGGCTATTGTGAATTGTGCTGCTATGAACATGTTTTTAAGATCCCGCTATCAGAGTTAGGTTTAAAGGTCATGGTGAAAATTTGAGGTCTCTACAATGCCTTGGGTTTTGGATTTTAGGTAAATATAACAAAATTCAATAAAGTCCACTGTGCTGTCATAAGATTTTTTTGTCTTGAAGCCTAACAGAGCTCGCGGTAGTCAGCAGAGTTAATCAGTGTTAGTTCCCACACTTGAACAAATCCAACCTAGATCACTTTGAGAATGGACCATCCAGAGAACAGCTAACATAACACTGTGAATTCAGTATGCAGACTCATTCCCAGGCAAAGCAGAATAAGTTAGATAATATTTTTGTAAGACAAGAGGATTGCAGGTAATTTTATTTAGTCATTTTTATCTCAAGGAAAAATAGATGTTGTTAGTCTCCTCATAAGCATTTTATCACCAATGCATATCTCATAGCTGTAATTCCAGTTGCTTTATTTTCCAAACAGCTTTGGTGTTTTCTGCAATTGCATTTGCAAATGTTGTGTTTTGTTGCTATTTGACACAACTCCAGACTCTGAACAGTTAAGGTTCAGGCAGCACAGTGGCAGATTATATTTAATATGAGCAAGACCATTTTGGAATGCAGATCTCAGCTTCTTTAGCTGGATTATTTCTCTGAAGCAGCAAGGTATTCTGAAAACAGAGATTTTCTTTTTAAATAGCATAAGAATATGTATAATTCAATGGACTCCAATTAAGCTAGTGTTAAAATATATTAATTTATGTGTTAATTTAATCATCATTAGTCCAGCCCTGGCCTAGATTTTATAGAAAAAGTGTTCACTTGAGCTGGGAAAATGTGGCCATCACATGTGAAAGTGTTTTTAACAATGCAAGGTGGAATATACAGTAGTTCCCCTTATCTGCAGGAGATACATTCTAAGATCCCCATTGGATGCCAGAAACTGCAGATAGTACTGAACCCCATATTATAGGTACACACTTTTTCACTGAAAAGAAGCACCTACCAGCTCCTCTTTAGTGTACCCAAACCACCAGCATCGCTGGTCTTGAACTTTATTAGTTCAATGAGGTCACCTGCACACAAGCACTGCCTTACCATAACATTCAATCTGATAACTGAGTTGGCTGCAAAGTGACTAGTGGGTGGTTAAACAGCATGGATACATTGGGAAAATGGGTAGGAGGACACGGCATTTTATCATGCTACTCAGAAGAGCATGCAATTTAACACTTATGATTTTTTTTTCTTTCCTGAATTTCCCATTTAATATTTGCTGATGCTGGTTGACCTGGCTTACTAAAACCACGGAAAATGAAACTGCAGGGAAGCGGGAGTACTGTATACCAAGGTCTGAATTAGTACTCCAGGTGAGACGTGCTATAGAGTTCAAAAGAGAAAACTGAAAAAAAGTGTAGACTGGAGAGGCAACAGGAACTTTGGCAGAAATAACACTGATCTGGGTTATCAGCACAGGACAGGTTTGTCATTTTTAACAAATTTCAGTTTTTAGAGCAGTTTTAGATTCCCAGCAAAACTGAGCATAAAATACAGAGTTCCCACATAACCTCCTGCCCCCACAGACACAGCTGCCACCCCCCAACATCCCCCACCAGAGTGGTACATTTGTCACAATCAGTGAATCTACACTGACACATCATTAGCACCCAAAGTCTATAGTTTACATTAGGTTCACTTTCGGTGTTGTACATTCTGTGGGTTTTGACAAATGTATAATGACATGTATTCATCATTAAAGTATCATATAGAATAGTTTCACTGCCCCCCAAATTCTCTGCTCTGTCTGTTGATTCCCCCTTCTCTCCTAACCTCTGACGACCATTTATCTTTTCAATGTCTCTACAGTTTTGCCTTTTCCAAGATATTGTATTGGAATCATACAGTATGTAGGCCTTTTAGATTGGCTTCTTTCACTCAGTAATATGCATCTAAGTTTCCTCTGCGTCTTTTTATGGCTTGATAGCTCATTTCATTTTAGCGCGGAATAATATTCCATTGTCTGGATGTGTCACAGTTTATTTATCCATCACCTTCTGAAGGGCATCATGGTTTTGGCAACTCTGCATAAAGCTGTTATGAAGATCCACACACAGATTTTTCTGTGGATACTGGATGGAGTTTCTATTCCCCATTTGAACAAGATACAAAATAATATTTTAATGAATTGAGTAGCTAATTTAGAGATAATAATAATTTTTATATATTTTAACATGGGCATATAGGACTATATGACAACTCAATAAAAGACTGTATTTATCTGAGGTTTGATATACATTCATGTGTCTGTTTTTAAAAAAATGAGTAAAATATTCAATTTAGAATTGAGGCTGAATACTTTCACACCAAAGGGAAGTCTTATCAAAACCTTCCAACTACAACCTGACCATTACTTCTGGTGAATATAAATTTCTTCACTGTGTCTGTTTCCAGTCATATTTTAGAATCCCTCCTACAATTATTCTCCAGGCAGCTGACCTATTCTTTAGTATAGCCCGTGCTTATTGAAGATTAGTAAGGTAGAGGTGAGATGATTTGTGTTTGTTACGTTTTAAGTTTGATGTTTTTATTTTTCCAACATGGCAACATAGCTAAGGGAATGCAGAACCAAATTGAGTGAATCTAAAATTCCATATAAATGACCTTGGCCATTACACAGGAAACACTTAAGAGGGCAAAATTCTGGACCATTTTTTGGCTCTTAAGAAATTCTTTTTCCCCTCTCTCTTTTCCTTCTTTTACATTTAAAGAATTGCAAAAACAACTAATGTCTTTACCAAATAGGGTACAAAATGTCTAGGAAATACTATTAAAAACAGTTTACCTACAAAAAGATAAAAGCTAAATTACAATGATCATTGTTGGGTGTATTTTTGTATGCACTTTTGCTAATGATAACTTTGAGTAAAATTTATATTTGGAAGTTCTTTAAAATAGAGTAATGATAAGGAAAGAGCAACTATATTTACTTCCCTGTAAAGAAATAGACACTTCAAAATGGAAAGCAATATAATGATAAGCTATCCTAAAGCCCTCTTTTTTTAAGCTGAAATGACTCACATCAAATGATTTTTCTAAGGTCATCTCAGTGGTAGCTAGAAATGGTGCAAAAATCACCCAGCTTCTTGCATTATTGTATCATGCAGAATACATAATGCTTAAACATGTGAATATATTTAATGATTATTGAAAGAAATCGCTCAGATGAGTCTGTCCATTTGGAGAAGATGGAAGGAGGCTTCATCTCTTTGGATGTATGTCCCTTGTAGAAAACAAAAAAAGTTCATAGCACAAGGGCGAATCTGAATAAGTGCACGGTGACTCAAGCAGAGGCTGAAGAGTGCTCATAGTCACAGAGCCAAACCGGCAATACAACCTGGTGTTCTTTCTGCACTTTTCTAACGCTTTGTTGCCAACACACATGCCTGCTTATGTTACATGAGATAGTGTGTGTGTTTATCTTCTGTAATTACATGTATAAATGTTTGATAGCAGTATACATTTTTAAAAAGAATCTTGTCAATAATGTGTCAATCACAAAATGACTTTTCTTCTTAGGTTTCAGGCACATTTGCCATTCACCAATCCATTCTAAAAGAATTAGATGACTGATTTTTCTAGTTGGGACATTGCAAAACAGCACCTTCCTTCTGGTAATGAATGACTCCTTTGAATTAATGTTATCAAGATTGTAAGTATCCCACCATGGCACGAATGTTAAGAAACTAAATATTTATGGCTTTGTATAGTCAATGGTACTACCAGATGAGGGGAGAATATACCCACCTGAGACCACATGAGGGATGGGACTTCGAGAGTAGCCTGTGGCAAGATAGTTTATCTCATACACTGTGAGTCACTCAGATGCCCCACTAAGTGAAAACCCTTAAAATAGAAATGGACTTGAGGAAAGGAAGGACATCCAGTCCAGAACAGTTAGAGGGGGTTTGGATGTACTGAAGGATAGCCGGGAACTCTGGAGAGAAGATAGTAGTCACTGTTTTTTGTTTGTTTGTTTGTTTGTTTGTTTGTTTTTTTAATATGCAACTTGACACTCTCCAGTTAGGGAAAACTATTCAGTTTCTCTAAAGTGAATCCATAACTGAGCCCCTGTGCATGTGGCCAATGCCCCCAACTTTCTATGTCATTTCGTGCCAGCTACTTCTAGACCTTCTGAAACTTGGTCATCTGTTTTTCTGGACCTCTAGAGGCTGTGCTTAACCAGGTTCCTACATCATCAACTAAACCTGAACTTGGGAACTTCCTATTTCGTATTTTTGTGAAACTCAAGGAGAGAGTATCATGAAATTGGATGTGCACATCACATGCAAAATTGTATTTGATATTACCTTTTCTAAATAGAAGATACTTTTTTCCCTCAAAGAGGCCACAGTTTCTCTCTTCATATTTAGTTGTGGAATACCTATCAATTAAATATTACATTTTATATATTTTATCTCCTTAGTAACTCCACCAACAAATCCTTTAGCTTCTGGGTGCTTTTATTCAGCCTAATGCCTGATTAGGTATGACTGGTATCAGCTGCAGTACATCTTTTTCCCTCTAACTATATTTTAAAATGAACTAAGTGAAACAAAACATTATTTAAAAATAGATGTATAAAATATTTATGTGACTAAAAATTATTTTGTCTATTTCATAATTGTGTAACACAGCAGCCCTGTCAACTTCCATCTTTTCTTTCTAGAACCAATGCTGAATGACCTAGAATTTGAGCTATAAAATCCTTTAGGGATGAATGTGGCACTGAGATCTTGCAAAGAGAAAATACTAGACCTTGCTTTTGTGCTTTTCTAGATAATTTTTTCTAGTCCGAGGAAATTTGAGAGGCAGCCAGGCATCCATCCCTATATTATCTCATAATTAGAAAACAGCCAATCTTACAAGCATCATTATTTGTAGTTTAATTTACATATTGCCCTCCTATTATTCTGTATGTTGGTTCATTTCATTTGTTGTATTAATGCTCTGCACCAAAAATTGTGTTAGCATTCATTATGTGCTACAAAATAATCTGCCAATTCACTCACATACTGCATAGATTTCATTAAATCAAGAAAGGGCAATAAAACTTAAGTACCCAGTTACCTTCTCTCTGGTAAGATTCACATTTACATAATTTCCCAAATGTTCCCACAGACCTACTTGGCCATTAAAGACGATAAGGTGACTGGCATTGGAATCTCTCTGTTCATACTGGAGGCAAAATAGTCAACATGAGTTCAGAAAGTTCAGACATCTCAATTTATTAATTATCTGTCTTTTCCTATTTTTGATATCTAGCATATCATCATTGTTATTGGAGGCTATTTATAACCCAATAATTGTTAATAAACTTATTATATTGTCATTCTGTTCACAATGAAATTACTAAAATCTGTTTAAAATATGCATCCCTCTGTTTGATAGTTTTGATGTGCTTTTGATGGGAAGCAAATACCACAACTGATGGAAATAGGAATATATTTTAAAATTTATATTTTTAAAATGTATACTTTAATCAACCAGCCTATTGTGAAAATTTATAAATAGCAGTAAATCAAAGATTACAATTTTATCTTTATTTCATAATTTCATTTACAGTAAAAGTTAGCCCTGGCTGGTGTGGCTCAGTGGATTGAGTGCCAGCCTGCGAACCAAAGCATTTCCAGTTTGATGCCCAGTCAGGGCACATGTTGCAGGCCAGGTCTCCAGGGGAGCCATGTGAGGCGCAACCACACATTGATGTTTCTCCTCATCTCTTTCTCCCTCCATTCCCTTCTGTCTAAAAATAAATAAATAAAATCTTTAAAAAATATAATAAATAAATAAAAAATGAAATAAGAATTAAAAGGAGTTCATTTTGAAGAAAAAGCATTGAATTAACATGATCATACATCCTCATTACTAATCAAACTCTTCCTGACGAGGAGACAGTTGCTGTTTTGGACTTAAGTCCTTCAATCATCATATCAGAAAACTAATATAATAAGTTTACTTCCATGTCTGGTCCCTTGAAGATCTACAAAGTTTGTAAAATATGGAAGCATTGGTATTATAAAGCTACAGGATTCATTATTAAGCCAAAATCCCAGAAATCATACGTGCAGATATGTTTTTAATCTTTCAAAAAGGGCTTGCATTCAATTTAAGTGAGTTGGATTGTTGGTCTTTAATTTTCACATGGAAAGCCCTACAACATGAAAATGAATGGTTTTTTATTGCTATCACACCAGTCTTCACCTGTAATAATAAACATTCCTGAAAATATATTCATAATATTTCCTATCTCTCCCTACTGCGGACTCCAATTTATCATTCTCTAATTGGCAACCAAGTGCTCTCCCATTTCATTTCCATTAGTTATTGGTGTTTTTATCAGGGTTGTAATTGAGTCCAATTTGTCGCCTCTGAAATGAATGTTACTTATAAAAGCAGCCCTAAATGTTTTAAGGTATTTGTCTGTGTTTATTTTCCATCTCAACACTTTCATTTTATCTTACTTCAAGCCATGCGTCTTTCAGCCAGTTGTTTGCCTGATTTAAGAGGAAGTAGCAACAAAAACAATTCACTAGCACAACGGACTTTAGAGTCGGCTCAATGGTATGATCTAAAAGGAACCTGATTCCTTTCGGCAGCTCTGTGAGAGCAGTTGCGGTGAGGGTCTGTAGTAGAAGCTCCTGGCAACTGGGTAAAGAGTGAACTAAAGCTTAGGGAGTGGAGGTTTGAATTACAGGTAACTTTAAAAAGTTGTATTGAATTTATTGGGGTGATAAAAGCTGACAGAATTACATACACCTATCGTTTAAAGAGACATGCCCGTAACTTAGGGAAAATTGTTGAGGTAGGGTCCAGAGATACTCTCATGTGATACCCACTCATTGCATTGTAACAAACAGGACTATTCTCCTCAAGTTTTAAAATTTTCTGACTTCTCTTAAACAAAGTCTTACCCTTTTTGTGCCTATTTCCTAAGTTGGTTTGGAGGCGTGTTGCTCATCTGACACCTTAATTGGTGATCTCTATGTAATAGCACATTACTAGATTACCGTTTCAGGTAACCTCATGATGGCGCACTGACAGAACTCTCCAGGAGGGTCAAATGAACGTCTCTAACAAAGGGGGTGCAAGATTAGAAAATGAATACCGAAGACAGAGGAGGCATATACAGCACCCCTGGAATGACACAACCTTAGAGGTCTACATAACCATCAATAGCCACAGTGAAGAAAAATGTGATAGAAATCTATCAACGGGAACAGAAGTTAGACATTAAGGTCCCTTTATTTATTTCATTCTCTTGTATGGAAATTTCCAAAGGGAACTTTTCTCAGATGACTAGTATAGCTTTGGGTTCTCATAGTTATGACCTTAGCTGGTGACATTGGGAAAGTGACAGGCTGATTTCCTTTGAGACTCTGCACCCTCTTACTGAGAGAATTCACATGGCAGTCCATGGGGACAGGCAGCCTCTGAAGACACATATGAAGATCAAGAGCTGTCACCTTCCAGGGGGGTTGCTTAGATTGGGGTTACAGGTGCCTTCTCAGAAAAGCCTCTGAGATTCACCACTGTGCTCCATCTTTAAACTCACAGGAGTTTTAAGAACATTTTTCTAAACTGTTATGTCTTAGGGTTCTATAACACTAATGTTGTGATATTTATGATTTCCATTTATTTGGATAGTTACATAGAATTTTATTGTCTTGCAAACTTGCAACAATTTTTTTAAGGCTCAGTGATCCCTGAACTTCTATAATGTATAATGTGATAGAAATGACACTAATTAATCTGCTATTGAGCCACCACATTATTTTAGGGGTAAACTTTAATACTTCTGGTTCTGATCAGAAAATGACGGTAGTTAGACTCATGATCTTCAAGACTTTTTTTTTAAGTAATAGGTTGTATTGAAGAGTCATATAATAGGAGGTCTCTGAAGAGTCAAACATCTGGGTACTTGGAATCACCCAACATTTGAATAAAACTCTTCTGTCTTTATATCTATATGCATAGAATCATAAAATGGTACTTCAAAGGGTTAGTACATATTCACAATTCAGCTATTTCTGAAAATAGCACTGGGACTTCCTACCGAGAGAAAAGATTTACTCTTCCTATCTGTTGGACAAATCGAAAGGAAGTCCAAGAAACCTCAAGCATTCACCTATAGTAACCAATTTGCAAAAGTGCTATTTGGGATCTGTTTCCTGCTGAGGCTCTAATGTCCAATTTCTGGGACAGACGATTTACACATGAAGTATGATAATATTTGGCAAGGAAATTAACATAGTCATAGATGGAACAAATACAGAGTACCTCAAATTAACTACAGAGCAATTATAATGACATTGTGAAGTGTAGAATAGTCCATTAAGCAATATTTGATCACCAGCTTCCTCTGTTCCTGGCTTTATTGTCAGAAATAAAGCTAAACCTTAGTAGCATTTTGTGTAGTATTCAGGATTTTACATATGCTAACACACCAGGTCTGTCTGGGGTTCTGAAACGCATTTTAGAAACACACACATGCACACACACACACACCACTTCAAACTCCAATGCATTTCTTTACTTGCAATTCACAAACTCTCTTATTTTGTGACTTGTAGACCTAACTTTTGGTATTCAGGTAGAGTAAAAAAATTTCTTAAATTCTTAAATAATGATTTTATTAACATAAATATATCATTTCATATATGCTAATGTCATATTTGTGTTTTATGTGTAATTTTTTTAAATCATAGAGGGTTATTTTTTTTAAGATTTTATTTATTTTTAGAGAGGGGAAGGGAGGGAGAAAGAGAGGGAGAGAAACAGCAATGTATGGTTGCCTCTCACATGGCCCTCACTGGGGACCTGGCCCACAACCCAGGCATGTGCTCTGACTGGGAATTGAACTGGGACCCTTTGGCTTCCGGCCTGCGCTCAATCCACTGAGCTACACCAGCCAGGGCAAAATCATAGAGGGTTCTTATCAAGGAAGGAGATCTTATGCTATCAGGTTCCCTGCTTCCAAATAGTTTATCCAAATCCTCCTGGAGGCTATCTTTATTTAGTATAAAAATGCTGTAGACAAAACGAACTTACAACTTTCCTCTAGGTGCAATTCCAGAATAAAATGTTTCTTGTATTCCAAGAAAACTTTTACACATATAATATAAATATTAACTATCAAGGTTACGATTGTTTCCTTTCACTCTTTCTGTGTGGAGAAAATCCGTGCTCATATACGTACACACCCGCAATTAATGTAAGCTCACGGAAGACTTCATACTGCTCATTACTGTGTCATTAACACCAAGAACAGTTTCTGGCACGCAAGAGAGGCTCAATAAACGTACAGTTTATATTTCAGTAGGATGCCTATTTGGGAAAGGAGGGATACAGGCAGGTGCTCTGAGTGAAGAACCTATTTGCAAATCACATGGTCATCCAATGACTCCCCTTAGCTACCAACCCTCTTACTCACTGTCAAAATTATCTAAGTGTGGGGAAGACATAGTATAAATCTAAAAACGTTCTTAATCCTTCATCATTTTCCTAGAATTATAAGGAGCGTACCCATAGGCTATGAGAGGTGTGCAGAGGCAGAATTTATAATCCAAATAAAGCTTTATGTCTCAGCATTAGATTCCCCTCTCATCCAACCACTTTATTTGCTGGAAGCAGAAATCGACACTTAGAGTTTCATCGATTGACCCAAGGCAAAGCCAGCTATTGGTGCCAGTGACTAGACTCAGTGATCTTGATAGAAACATTCAGCTGTTTCACGCTGACAGGAAAAACTTCATCCCTTTTGACTTAATGACCTACTCAGTTCCACCAGCCAACCCCAGTACATGTGTTGTAAAGCATCAGCGTGAACTAACTGATTGTTTAACTGGACTGTGACAGTTCCTGAAAGGTCAAAGTACTTAAAGTGTATAGGCCTGTCTTAGATATGAGTAATTGGTCATCACTAAATTTAACAAACGCTGCTAGAACAGTAACATTTTTAAATAGAAAATATGAAGGAAAGTAAAATTGCCAGCATGATAATAAGTGGTACACCCTGGTCTGAGATCCAGACTCCACACATTCTGGCCTGTAAGCGAGTGTAGGCAGGTGTCAAGGAGGAGGAGAACGGATGAGCACTGCCCCTAGTTTGTTATCTTCAGTGCCTCCGTAGCTGGATGATTTCCCCTCCTTGAATATTGGCCCATTAAACGTGTCTTTTATTACTCAGCAATAAACTTGAATGGCAGAAAATAAATAGTTAAAACTAATCAAATGAAAGGCAAGGGCCCAACATGCTCTCATGCTTCTGAAATAGAGAGGTGTGAATGGCAACCAGAGGCTGATTTGGAAAAAGCTTGAAATGCTTATTTTCTTTAGCAAGGAGAAAAATAAGATCTTTATAATCATGTGAAAAATATTTCAATTTAAATGAGCAGTGGGCTCTAGAATAATCTATCCCTACACCTGGAATACAATTAAGAATTTAAGATCTATGTACCTGTTATAAAAATCCGGATTATATGATTCAAAGCATAAACTGAGTAATGAAAGCAGACGGAAACTCAGTGTGGACTCAGACAATAGTATAGTGAGGGTCTTGGCTGACTGGTTGTTTTAAATTTCCCTTCATGCATGGTCGGTCCAATCAACAACTGCATTGCCGATTACAAAGCACGACTAAAAATAGTAAATCAACTGCTGCCTGTCCAGTTCAACAGTGGCCATGCCATAAAAATCTGAATTAGAAATAGCTTTCTCTTTTGTTCCATGCAGTCTGATGGATCCGTAGGTAGGAGTAGATCTGAGAAAAATGTTGAATAATTAAATTTATTTTTTACTTTTCCCAAAATCTGTTTTTCTTCCCCTCCTAATGTGTCCCTTTGGATATTCAGCTCTCTCTGCTCATTGTCTGGACAAACACAACAGGTTGTGGTTATCATAGAAGCCAGCTTTGCTCATTCAGTCTTGTTTTTGCTCATTAATCCAATAAACATGTTTTCCTATCTGAGTATCAGCTACGTAACATGAATAAGATACAGTTCTCACTCTCCGTCTAATGGGCTTCTAACTCTTTCTCCAATAGGCCATAATGAGCATAGTGTTGAAAATGCCAGGAGAGTGCTATAAATAGAGATCACACAAGAGGGTCATCTAAGCAGCCTGACCACACTGAGAACGCTTCTTAGAGGAGACGGTATCTGAGTTGAAATGTTAAGGGCCAACATTAGTTAAATAAAAGAAGACATGAAAGGAACAGAAACTGCAGAAAAGAGAAAGCCATGAACGACTTGAAGAATGTCCAGTCATCTGCCGGACCACCACATGCCTTCAGAGGAGAGAAGCAAGGATAGCCAGGAAGCTGCAATTACTAGGAAGTAGGATCATGGAGAGCCTTGGACTTACACACAAGAATTTAGATAAAAGGTACTAATGGAATTTTTAAACAAGAGAGTGACTTATTATTTATGTATTAGAAAATACTCTTGAGATAGGATAAAGAAACAAAATGAAGGGGCACAACCTGAGTCTTATAATAAAAGAAACACAAGAATTAAGAGCTGAACAAAATAGTGGCAATGGGAAAGCAGGCAGAGAAAAAGAGACGACATTATTGAGATAGCAAAGTCCATGAGATTTATTGGCCAACTAGAGGTGGAAAACAGTAAAAACAAGGTGTTTAAGCAAACTCTCAGGTTTTTGTTGTTTATTTTGCTGTATTAATTCAGTGGGTAGGTTGTGGTGTCATTCACAATGAGGTTTTAAGGATCAGAAACGTAAACTGGTGGGAGCTGGAGAAGAGATGGAAAGAAGAAGAATTCTGTATTGGACACATACACTTGCAGATATAATCACTGCTCTGAAGTAGAGGAGTGGAAACCAGGCCCAAGGTTCTGGTTACAAAGCCATTGATGTATACGAAGTATTTGGAGCACAACGAAGTTTCAAAGGGAGTGGGGGGAGCAGCATTATTCACAATAGCCTCGACATGGAAGCAACCCAAGTGTCCATCAAGAGACGAGTAAATAAAAAAGCTGTCCACATATATACAATGACATATGCGCTGTCATTCACACCATAAAAGTATACCATGAAAGTATGAGCTCTTACTATTCCTGACAGCACGGATGGACCTAGAGGGTATAATGGCCAGTGAAATAAGTCAGTCTGACTAAGATGAATATCATATGATTTCACTTACATGTGGAATCTAAAGAACAAAATAGGCAAACAAAATTGAAACAGACTCAGAGATACTAACACTGGTTGTTGCCAGAGGGGAGAGGCACTGGGGGACTGAGTGAAAGGTGTGAAGGTATTACACATCTGTCCCGAAAGTAGCCAGCCATGTATATGAAAAATAGAGACATCTATTGAACAAGATACAAGAAACATTGCACATAGGAGAATGATGCCTCAGTCCCCTTCAAAGTAGGCACTTTGGGACCTCACATAGTTCTCCCAGTCACCATCAGACACCCTGTTGTAGTTTCCCGAATCTCATTAATGGTCCGAAATCTTTTCCCTTTCAAAGGTGATTTTAGTTTTGGGAAAAGCCAGAGGTCACAGGGCACCAAATCTAGGCTATAGTGGGGGCTGAGTCACCTGGGTGATGTGATGTTTCACAAAAAACCTCTTCCTGAGATACGATGAGTGAGTGGGCACATCGTCGTGATAAAGCTGCCAATCACCAGTTGCACATAGCTGCAGCCTTCTGAATCATCCAAATAGTTTCCATAGAAGAATGTTCAAACTTAACACAAGATTTGATGTAGATTCGTTTCTCTACTTACTCAGAAATTTTGAATGCCACGGCCACTCAAAGACATCTACCATCCCCACTGACTAGTACAGTGAAGTCATCATTGTTCATGCATGCACATTCCAGTCCACTCTTCTTGGCTGCCAGGTTACATGGATGTCACACAAACCGTCCGTGTTATATTAACAATGTTTAGACTTTTTCAGATAGACCTTGTAAATTGGTAGCTACAAAGTAGTCATGGGGATATAAAGCACAGCATAGGCAATACAGTCAATGATGTTGCCATGGCTGTGTATGGGGCCAGGTGGTGCTGGAAATGTCAGGGGAACACTGTGTGAAGTATATGATTCTCTGGCCACTGTGCTATACACCTGAGACCAGTACAAAGTAAAATTGAAGGTGAACTGTAATTGAAAAATAAAATTTAAAAAAATACCAAAGAAGAGAGAAAAGGCATGGACACAGGAAACTGTGGAACATGAAAGCAAATGATAGAAAATAATCATAAAAAGGAGAGAGCAATTATGGGGACACCAAAGGCAAAAGCAGAGCAGTTTTAACAATGACGGTGGTTCCTGCTACGTATCACAGATCGAATACTTATGCATATATCCAAACTTTTCAAAACTTTACTAAACCAATAGTAAGGGGTTTCTTTTAAAAGGATGCAACCACAAGGATTGAGAAAAGAGAAAGCAAGACACCACAATAAAAGTTGGAAAGCTGGAGAGCAAATTCTCAACTAGCAGTAGATGAGAAAGAAACTGATGTATGTGCCGCTATGTGTTTTAAACCTTCACTCTCTCCTACTGAGCTCCCAGAAATGCAATAGCCACATCAGAAGATTGGAAGTCAGTCTGTCTGGGAGAAAGCAAACAGCCTATGAGAATCTAACCCAAATATGTCAAGATCAAGGCTCAGTCTGATCCTAATCAAATCATTATAACATGAAGTCCACAATCGATGTCTTGCCCATGCACTCAGGAGTTTCTTATCAACTTTTTGTAGCATTTATTTAGCTTATAATGCCCCACTAGATGAACTATTCTCTATACCAAGGAATGAAATAGTCCAGCTCATAAGAGTGGACTTTAAAACTGTGAAGGCAAATCTCAGAGGGCTTAGATTGTCTCCTGTTTTTGCCAGGAATGACAGGATTTTAAAAAATCTAGATCTCTGAACTTCCAAAGCATTGACCTTCAAATATTTTAATGCAGCTGATAGAAGTTCATTCTCACAAATATTAAATTGTATAAAAACAAAGAATTAAATGCACTCATTAAAAAAAAAACATAAGAACATAATGTTATCACTTAATGTGCCTCCCAGACCATTGGTCATTTATTAGAAAAAAAAGGTACTAAAATAAGTATGGATTTCTAAATAAATGAACATGAAAAATGCATTTCTCAAAATTACCTGAGAATGTGTTTTTTGGTATTATTTATTAACTTTACAATATTCAGTAATAGTGTTATTCAAGGTTTTTCCTATCTTCCTCTCCTTGTGATTACTTTTCTCACTAGTGATAGAGAGCAAGAAGAGCAAAAAGGCATGAAATTGAAAACAAAGTTAATTTAAGATCTCATTCCTTTTCTGTCTCTTTCTAAACACTCCCTTTTTCTCTACTTTCTTAAAAGCGATAACTCATATAAATAATATTTCTCAATACTGTATTTTCCTAAAAATGTTTCATACAGAGTTCAGTTATGTTTGATTTCAAAATGAATTATGAATATTTGAATATGTGATGGAAATAACCTGAAATGGGAGTCAAAATACCTGAGTTACATGATCTCAGTTATCCTAATAAGAGATGTTTCTCAATTCTCTGAAACCTAATCTTTATACTGAAAGTCAGAATATTGAACCAATAAATGGTCTTTGAAGATATAGTTCAGTAACTAATTGAATTTCTCTTTTTTTGTGTTTGTGACCTGACATTCAGTCATCTGTTGATACTTTAAGAGTTATCATAGCTTAGTAGAACTTACTGCCAAGTCATGTCCTTCCCAAACTCCATCTGAAATTAAATCTTTGGTGTAAAATATTCTATGAGTTTCCCTATATGCTCTTTCAAATGCAAATGGGGGAGCCTCTAGAACTCTGTTAATATTAAGTTGTTAGATAGTGAAGGAGAGAAAAAAACAGGATAAGAATATCTGGGTGGAGATGGACAGAGAGACTAAACTGGTTGGCATTAGTGATAGGGTCTGTTCTTTTATTTTTCCTGAAGCTATGTGTAATGGTAAGAAAAATCATCTTGGTTCCTAAAGGTTCTTTCTATGAATCTCCCGTAATGTGTTTCTAAATAACACGGCAGATACATGAACTTAACCTGTTGAATAAGGGTGCAGAAGTGGCAGTGACTAAAGGTTTTACCTGCATGCCAGCATCTCCCTGTTTTCACATGGTCAAAAGTTTGTTTTTCATGGAGAAATAAAAACACCAATAATTATACAATACCCCTTACTAGTATGTTATAATGCATAAAATATTATGCTCTTTCTATATCGAGCTTTACAACTCTATGAAGTAGGTATATATGTTTTTCATTTATATATTTATATCATTACACACACACACACACACATATCATCACAGCAGGGCTTAGGAAGAGTAAATGAACATGACCAAGAGAGAGAGCCATCCTTTGAAGCAAAAGGAAACACATGACTGTATCCATTGTCACTTGCTTCAGAGAACAAGAATACCATGCTCAAGTTACAGAGAGAAGAACAAATGTATACAGGAGAACAAGGAGGACTGAGAGTGGGAGGAACTGCAGAAAAGAGTTGGCAGACAGTGCAGTGGGGTAAGCTGAGAGAGAAGAAAGGACCCAGAGGGTATCGTGCTAAGTGAAATAAGTCAGAAAAACCAATACATATGATTTCACCGATATGTGGAATCCAAAGACCAAAATGAAGGCGCAGGCAGGACAGATGCAGATTCACGGATGCAGAGAAGACTGGCAGTCGTTGGGGGCTGGGGCTGGTGGAGGGGGTGAAGGGATTGGGAGGTGCAGGTTGGCAGTTGCAGAGGGGCCACGGGGACGTGACTGCAGCATGGGGAGCACAGTCAATAGTGTCATGGAGGCCATGTGCGGGCCCAGTGGGTGCCTGGAATATCGGGGAGCCACTCTGTAAAGTACATGATTGTCTGGCCCCTGTGTTGTACATCTGAAGCTCATGCAGAATGGTGTTGAATGTGAACTGTAATTGAAAAATAAAATTTTGTAAAAAGTAAAAAAAACTAGAAAGTAATATGCCAAAGTGATGTTTTTGTCCATGACTCTTCATGGTGCTGGTGATAGTGACATGCTGACTATTCTAGTTGTGAATTTTTGTCCCTGCTTAGATCCAAACTATGGGAGTGCACTATGGGAGTGCATTAAGTCACGTCCTTCACATACATCATCAGTTGAGCTCCAGAGGAATAGATTCCTGGCTGCACGGTGGAATTCCCAGGGCTCCAGGCAGCCCCGAGTGAGCCTTCTCTCCACTCCTCGCAAACTTCCTCACATGGATCTTTCCTCCCAACTATGGACTGACACGTAAAATCATTAGAACTATAGGTCAATATATTTTTTTAAAGATTTTATTTTTAGAGAGAGGGGAAGGGAGGGAGAAAGAGAGGGAGAGAAACAGCAATGTATGGTTGCCTCTCACATGGCCCTCACGGGGACCTGGCCCGCAACCCAGGCATGTGCCCTGACTGGGAATCGAACCGGGACCGCTTGGTTCCCAGCCCGAGCTCAATCCACTGTGCTACACCAGCCAGGGCTATAGGTCAATATTTTGAGGCCTAAGAAAAATTCAAATACTTCAGTAATGGAAAGATTCTTTTTTCAAGTGTTTTTGTAATTCATAACATAGTGTGATGTTATAGGAAGATTCTGTAACCAGAATCTTATTAAAGGGTGAAGTGCATTGTACATCAGGAAGTCAGACCGTGGTTTCACACTGTCAAGGCCAGGGAAATATACGATATGTGCTTGGTCCCACGCAGACATGAATAGAAATTATGCATTTAGCCAATGATGACTTCTTCTGTTAAAATCTAGTATCTTCAAATCTAAGTGTTTCAAAATAAAGCAAAGATACACCTATTGTAAAGATTCCCACTTCAGTCACATACAAATATTCGTTGTGTTTTTGCAAAACGGTTTGCCTAAAACATAGTTCTCAACAAATCGGTAAGTATAAATATGAAAAAAGGAAGAAAACTCCTTTTGCATAGACTTCAATTAAATTATAATATTAAGAAGGCTGCCGCAGGAGTCCATTAAAGATTTAGCTACCTTCTGTAGTGAACATTAAGAAGATATTACTCAATCTCTATTTAAACTGTTAAAAGAAATTAAAATGTATAAGAAAGACCATTACATATCACGAGTTAATTTTCCAACGAAAGCTTAGCAGCTGATAGATTGTTTAAGTCTCTCCGAGGTTTTAGTTTCACATTCAATAATTCAGAGGCGAGAGCAGGGTTGTGTTGATTCATAATTTGCTCCCATCCATCTCTCTGCGGAATGGAGCTGTGATGGTGAATCAGCCTTCATTTCCCATTCTGTATCTAAAGATGTGCTCTCCAAGTTAAACCCGGCAGTTACCAGCAAGAAAGTGACACTGTGTTCTTCCAGGGCCCACCCGTCACTCACCACTGCATCTTGTGCTTCCTAATTCAGTACTCTTTGCACTCTGCCGTATGGCTGCCTCTTGCTTCAAAACCATTGCCAAGGACAGAGAAGTTTGTTTTCTTTTATTAACTTAGAAAATATGCTGCCTCCTTTCTGAAGAGAAATTACTTTTAGGAATGCAAGGTTCCTTCCTTTTAATTTTACTTTGGAGGAAGAACTGCTTTAAAAAGTTCCCAATATCTTCTTTCAGCATCTTCTTGAACATTCTTTCTGTGAAGAGGAAGGAAAATGTTCTTTGTTTCTCCTTCATATTTTTTTACCTTAAAAAAAGCACCATGCCCTGGCTGGTGTAGCTCAGTGGATTGATCGTGGGCTGGGAACCAAAGGGTCCCGGTTCAATTCCCAGTCAGGGCACATGCCTAGGTTGCAGGCCAGGTCCCCGTGAGGGCCATGTGAGAGGCAACCATACATTGCTGTTTCTCTCCCTCTCTTTCTCCCTCCCTTCCCCTCTCTCTAAAAAAAATGAATAAAAATAAAATCTAAAAAAGAAATAAAAAGCACCAGGTGTAACTAGAAGAAGAACAGAAGAAAATTTAAGAACTGTAGAATAAAACTATGTAAAATAAATGTAGGGGATGTTATTTAGAATGTTTCTACATTTTTTTAAACTGGATATCAAAACTTCAGATACGGAGGGGTCAATTCTTACAGTACCGCGAGGAGTGACAAATGGGGGTGGCCCTGGATGTGCATTTCCTCCCCCTATTTCGCAGCTCAGTAGAGAGTCTGTTGCCTGGACTCAGGGTGTCAGTGGGACAAGACCATCAGATGATGTCCGTATTCCTGACACACCAGGGTGCTTCTAGGACCCTTGTATGTACTCTCTACCATAGTTCCAGAGCCCAGGCATCACTTGAAATAGGTCTTATTACTTTAAAAATGAAGAGCTACTGAGGAGCTCATAGGCTGGCTGACACAGGTTTTGCATGTAAAGGGGTGGAGTTTGCATGCATCCTTCCTGCTGGGCAAGGCAAGCCCCCTCTCCTCGACCCTCACCACCCCTCTTTTGTCCATGACGCAAGTAGATCTTTCGTTCCTGGCTGGCCTCAGCTGTAGATCAATGAATTGGGGGTTTTATTTGCTCTATTGGTTCTCTGCGTATGTTTTCTCTCAGCAGAAACGTGTTCGTGACATATATACCCTTGACACTAGGTTGTCTATAGACATAAAAACACTTGGCTGAAACAAATTCAGTATGGATTTGTTGTGCATCCATTTATTTGGAATAAATCTGATGTCCTATCCAGTTCTATTTTGGCATCATGAAATAGAAAACGTGTGTAATTAATTAGTAATTGTTGAAATATACATTATATATATATATATATATATATATTCACACCATATACATTTATTTGACTTATATAAAGAGTTTAAAATATAGTTTGAAAATGTAGTTTCCCAGGTAAAAGATCAGAGCAGATAAGGAAATAGTAGAGGGATATTAAGTGCCAAAATGTGTTACTACTATTTGTTGCAACAGAGTTGAGAGGGGTTAGGTGATGCATATTGGCTGGAACTGTTCTAGAAGAATGAATTTTAGCAGCGCTCTACAAACACGGACTAGATCATTATCTCCCATGACGAGGCAGTCATTGCAAGAGTGGCCATTGTGTGATGCAGGTCATCACCATCAGAACATAGACCGTAACTCATTAATTAATAGCTTTGCAGCCCCCACAATCACAGTGATAATGAACACACACTTGTTTCTGCTGATGAAAAACTTAACCCCTAAAATGGAATACTCAGTCTTTTGGAAGAAAATTAAATCTCTATGGAGTTAAGGACTTGTTTGTGTGCCATGAAACTATTAAGTGGTATACGAGGGGAGACTCCCCGAACAGACTTTATTTATAAAAAATTATGCATGTATTCTACATGTTTAAACTTCAGTCACCTTCAAAGTACTCTCCATTTGATACAAGACACCTATCAAGACATTTTTTCCACTGCTCAAAACAGGTTTTGAACTCCTCGATTTTGGTGCCTTTTAGTGCTTCTGCCATTTTTTGTTTCATTTCTTCCACTCTGACAAAACATTTTCATCCAGTGAATCAAAAAAAAAAAAGTCACTTGGGGCAAGATCAGGTGAATAAGGAGAATGGGGCACAGGGATCATGTTATTGTTTGTCAAAAACTGCTGAACACTCCGCGTGGCATGGGCAGGTATGCTCCTAATGGGCAAACACTTTTAAAGAGTCATCAAAAAAAATTAACTGAAGCTGAACGCAGCCTCTCACAACAATGCCAGCTGGCACACTGATACAGATGGGTTCCTAGAACACTCACCTAGCAGGGGAAGCCTGTACTATAAGGGGCCTGCCCTCCAGATGATAATTCCAGTTTTGTGGGGTCCTCCCTTATATTAGGGGAAAAGTTAAAAGTAAGGTTCCCAGGATTTAAAGTAAAACTTCTATTTTGAATGTTTTTATCGGTAAGTTTCTTTTTTGATCATCTTAGCAGAGCAGCCATATTACACAACTTTACAGGGAACCATTCATATGGAATATAACAAGTGAAGTGGACTTGATTCTTGACCTCTCTATTCATTGGTTTCCTGCTCAGAGTCTTCTTATGTACGGTATCTCCATTAGTGATATTATAAAGACGAATCCTTGTTTTTAAAGTGTTTGACATTTTTATAATGTTGTTTAATAATTATTAAGTAACAAGTATAATCCTAGGAAAGAATAATTATAGAAAGTAGAATGTCCTCAGCCAGGTAAACCTTAGCTTATTCTATTATTAAGAAGAATTCTGATTATTAGTATTTGTTTATAGTATAAATTTGAACCAGATAACAAAGGCAAGGTTATTAGAAGAGAAAATGCATTTTCTAATACTCAGTATTGAGGCAAACAGTCCCTAAATAGTTATCATCTAAGAAACCAGAATTGAAAGATTATCATGTGGTAGAAATAATAAATTTGTTCCAAAAATAAGGTTAGGACTTAAACAAAAGGGAAAATTTACACATAAACACATTTGGGGTTTCATCTGGTGGAGAATTCACCAATTGGTGCTTCCAGCAATGTAGGGGGCTGCCTAGCAAAGAAAAGTAAGAGCTTCTTCAGTCAGTGCTCTAGACCATCACATGTCAAAGGTATTTTACAACAAGTATTCTAACTCAGGAGAAATGCTGGAAAAATGGCTACTAAGATTCCCATTGATGCTCTAATATTCAATTTCCAGTCGAATGCTACCAATAACAAGTTAGATTAGAGCATCCTGGTACATGATTATCCCTGAGTCATGGAGTCTTTGCTCCATGTGTGGGTGTTAACAAAGATGGAGCCATTTCTTCATGAATCCTATGTGTAATCCTGTAATACAGTTGAACATCATTCAATAAATATTTGTTGACCTATAATAAAGTAGAAGGTAATAGCATACACAGCGCCTAGACTACTGCCTAGCAAAAAAAAGCACTCATTTGTTACTTGTTAGATGTAAGTATGTGTGAAATTAAAAAATAATGTTTCTAATATTTCCATTTATCAGACATAAGACCTTGAGAAAATTATGGAATATCTTTAAGCTACCCTTAGTTCCTCTCTAAAAAACTCTGCGGGTGTCCATTTTGTAGGTTAGTAAATCATGTAGTATAAATTGATAAGACAAACTCTATCTTGACTCCCAACTTTCAAACATACTGATTTTGACTTACCTTGTGGAAAAAAGTACTTCTTAAAGTAAGATGGTAGTTCTCAAAGCGGACTGCCTACTGGACGCAGCTATGGAAACTACTGTGACCGAGCACGCTCCTAAGAAATTCTCATGTAACTGACCTCGGGTTTCAGAGATTTAAGAGTTCCCTAGAAAATTCTAACCTGCAGTCATTGCTAAGAACCATGGGGCAGGAATAGCACTTTTTAAGAATTACCTGCTCTATTTAGGATATTGATTGATTGCCTGCTGGACTGAGTATAGAGTTATAGTTTATAGTTAGAATACAATGAGACAGAATTCTAAAGGACTGTGGTACTCAAAGTGTGGTCCAAAGACCAGATGTCTCCACTAGAAAGTTGATAAAATGATACATTTTTAGATCAACCCCACATTTCCTGCGTCAGAAATCTAGGGTTAGAAGCCCGTAAACTATGTTTTGTTCAGCTGATTCCAATGCACCTTTCAGATGCAAACCCCTGCCACAGAAAATGAACTTTGTAGGGTCCCCACAAAGCCTGCTGTCACCAGCCAGGTCTCATTACCGTCCTCCTGTTAGCAGAGTTGGGAACATCAAAGCAAACGTGAGTCAGTAGGAGGTCATGAAGAACTTTTTCTCCCAATTAAGGTAACAAGTAGTTTGTGAGGAGTGTTAAATAGTATTTCAAACTGAATAAATGAATGATGGCTTAATTTTAACAAAAATAAAATAGGTATTTTTAAACTTACTCAAAAGTGGAAGGTATTAAACGTTCAATTTAGGTGGAAGATTTAATGATTAAGTGCCCTTTGGTGACCTAGAATGAGATGCAATCAAGCAAAAAAGGTAACAAAACAAAACAAATCAAAACATATAAGATGAATGTCATAAACACAACTCCACAGTACAGACCATTTGAACTATCTTATGATGTTTAAAGACAAAAGAAAACCACTTAAATATATGGCTCAATTTATTATTAAGCTGAGCTAAGTAACACTGTGGGTAAAGATTTAGAATAAAAAAGTGTTGTGTATATCTTAAGATTGCTACAAAATTGCATTCATGCAAACACAAGACAGAGCAATCCTAGAGATGACCATGTCTTAATTTTCCTTCCTTTACCAGCACAAAATACATATTGTGAAATAATTGTCATCTTGAATGGCACTGAGGGCTGATTCTCAAGGGAATATGACCTGGGACATGGGGAGGAAACATGGCATTCTATACATGAGTAGTGAGTGTGCAGCTGCTTGATTCAGGGATGGGATATACGGAAGAGATATCAGAGCACGGGGAGGGTGGTTAAGTGGAGAGTGGAGGGGCCAGAAGACATGGGATACGTATTTTTTCTTGCTTCACAGTTTTGCCCAGTGTTCACTCCATCCATAGATCACTCATCTCTGAGAGGGTGTTTTTTGTTTGCTTTACTAATATTAGGCAATGTTATAGGTGTCTTGGGAGGGAGTACATTTGTTTTTTAATTATTAAATATTTCTTGATCAAGGACCAGTGAGACATGTACATTATTTTAAGGTATACATTGGTAATTTGAATGTTTTAGATTGAGTTGGAAATAGGTGGGGATGGAAAGAAGTAACCCCAAAGCTTCTCACATCAGCTGTTTCAAAACCGTACCCTCTTCTTAGCCTCTCAATATCTTATTTCTTTTTATTTTTTGTTTTTGCTGCGAGATACAATACTACACTATTTTATTGATTGTTATCCTATGAAAGGATCTAGGAACATATTCTTGAATGAGTGAGTGATATCTAGAATATATCTCAAACTTGAGATTGGCAAAGACGGTGGGTCATATAGGAAGCTGGGTCAATAGCAATCATCACCTGCCAATGTGCATGGAAGCTCCTAAAAACAACCTGCCTTGGTGGGCTTGGTGGGTCACTGGGAGGTGTTGAACCTGTGCATTGAAGTTCCTAGAATTGCTAGCTGCACAGGGATGAGGCAGGTGGTGTAGACTCGTGCTTCCTGAAAAAGTATCATGGTTCTTTACGATGCACAGAGGAATGGCTGATTGAGCGATATGGTTTCAATAACAAAGAACTGAGAAAATCTGTAGGGGTGAGTCTATCCGAAGAGTATCAAATGAACTAAAGAAAAAGATTTTAATTTCCTGCTGGAGCCTCACTTATTCTGAGACAGGGCCCAGACACCCGGCTACTTCCTATGAAAAAAATAGAAAGAAAAGACAACAGTAGATTCCATTCAGAGTATAGCGGAGCACAGGGTTTGAAGTGAAAACGTCAATTACTTTATTAATGATAACAACAGCAGAAAAGGTTGAATTATTAAATGACTATTGTACACAGATTTCATGGGGATTTGCAATTTACAAAACGTTTTTCAATTATTCAGGGGCATAACATGGAAAAGAATAAAATTGAAAAGCAAATTGAAAATCTCATTAGCGGTGTGAGTATTTTCAGTTGTTGATTCCAGGTCTACTTCTTTTGGATGGTTTAAGCTTTTCAAGTAAAAATGCAGACAGGCATGATAACCAGCAAGCAGGCATGAGTGACTGATAAGAAAGCATTATTTAGTGTGTCCTAGGTCAGAAGTTATTGAAAGGGCTGATGGATTGTTTAGCAGTGTCACCTCTATATAGTTTTCCTCCTTTTTTATAAACAGTCTTTTTATTCAATTTGCGGATAGAGTTGCTAGTGTCCCAGATCAATATCTTATGATATTTCATCACTGCTTGTTCCTTTTCTATGAAACCAGAACCTGATTCAATTAGTTTGCCTTCAGTCTCCCAATTCATAGATCTTGGTCATTTACTTCTGCTTTTCTTTAATTTATTTAGATTTATCCTTGAAATATACACCCTTTGGTGGTTGTTTGAAAGGAATTAGATAGCATGACCTGAGATAAGGATTGAGCTGTTTGGCAGCCATATTCCAAGTTTATGCACTAAGAGAGGAACTCACCAATGGTGGAAGCAGAGCTGGAGAAATGGGAAGGTTCCAGTGAATATTCTAGTAATTGATATTTTTTTAAAAATTTGAATAGTCCATCTCCTGGGATTTCCATGGAGTATGTTTGGTTTTTAAATGTAACTTGGAAGGTATTTGCTTTATTGCTTTGTAAGAGGCCCAGCTAAATTCCTGGTTACACTCATCCAGAGAATTGTTCTCTATCTGAACAGAAGAGACTTAGGAAAATCACAGAGGGAGAATTTTTCTCTCATTTCTAAACACACCAAAAGGAGAATCAAGAATGTTAAATACTGGCATATGTAATGAGAGAATAATGGCAGTAAACAACTCTGACAGGTTGGATAAGGGTCCCTCGAGTTTATCAAGCTTCACTAAGGGAAGACTTTCATTCCCCCGCCATTGGTTGTACCGTGGCCAACTTTGGACTGACCCTTCACTCTGTAACATTGAGTCCACACCCGCCTGACAGATGCTCCACAGATCACATGTGGTTTAAATTCGTGGTTCAGGAACTTCCTTTAGTCCATAAAGTACCGTGAAGGATTTCTGTTTGTTTGTCTGTTTTTAAAGCAGACTGCGTTTCCTACTCCCCAATCTGATTCAGTATACCTGGGATGTAACCTAAGGTTGCAAACCAAAGGGTTGCCAGTTCAGTTCCCAGCTGGGTCACATGCCTGAGTTGTGGGCCAGGTCCCCAGTAGGGGGCGCATTAGAAACAACCACACATTGGTGTTTCTCTCCCTTCTTTCCCCTTCCCTTCCCCTCTGTCTAAAAATAAATTAAATAAAGTAAAAAAAGAAAACAAGTATTCCTGAGGATTGAGAAGGAGTATACATGGATAGAAGTCTTTCTGGCTATCACCAAACTAAAACAATTACTCTTTAAAATGGCCTTTTGAGTGATGAGAAGTCCAAAATACACATACAAACACACGCGTGCGCACACACCTTTGACTCCAAAAATTCAAATAAAAGGAAGATTCTGCCAAACTACATTTCTTTGAAAATTCTCATCTATAAAAGTGTTTCTTTTATATCAACTGGGTGTATCAACACAGTAATTATATAATCCCTGCCTAGAGGATGATCGTGGTCTACAAATATCAGTCTACAGTTACCTGATGGAGGCTTCTTCTCCAGTCATTGGATGAAAATGGAATAAAACAAGAAGCATGTGAATTCAAAATCTGTACCTTTGTGTGTACTTAATGATTCTAAGTATAAATTATTTAGTATGTATTTTATGTTCTCAAGCATTATGCCTAATGTATTCATAGGTGTTATTGAAAATATAAAGAAGTAAGAGATTTGTCCTTTATTCTCAGGAGTTCCATAAACTTATTAGGAAATTTCCAGACATGTCCACCACAGAGAAGTAAATTACAATGAAAGGCAATTCTTGCTCAGGAGGCTGAGTCACTGCTGTTGATACAGGTTCAGGCACTTGGAATGTTGGGTCATAGAACAATGATACATAATACAGAATAAGGACATTAGCAAAAATATGTGGAGATCGTATAAGCATTGCTCCAGGTTCTAATGAACTCAAAAAATATGGAACTGACACTATAAGTTCCCAATTATAATTTGAAAACAAATTGTGACCTCAAATTGTTAATTTCTGCTTTGTGATGAATGTAAATACATGAAATGCCACAATGAAATATGTTTGGTTTTATATATCCCATTGTCCCTCTTTCTCTCTGGATCATATTACAGATGTTTGTAATGGTAATATTTGAGGGGGAAGTAATATGTTTTTTCTCTTTTGCTTTTCAACATGCCTGAACTTCTGCCTCATCAGGTTTAAAAAGTCCAGCTTCCAGAGTGGAAGGTGGGATTAGAATTGTGATAGCAGAAATACAGAAACAAAGGTAGAATTTACGACAGTCAAAATAGCATTACGTCTTGATAGAATAGGATTAAAAGCCAGCTATTATGAAAAGAGAGTGTTTTCTAATTTCCTTTAGCCCCTGTTTAGCATGGGCCCAGTGAAGGGGAGCGGAAGTGCAGTGGATAAATTGACAGAAATAGAAGACAGATGATTGACACACCTTCAGAAACTCTAGGAGAACACTTACTTTTTCTACAGGATCCATGAAAGAAATTATCCACAAAATGACATGAGTGTTAAGCTATTAATAGAGTGGAAAAGCATTGTCAGGCCGAGAAATGGTTTCTTCCATATTTCAAAGCCTTCCTTTGCTCTCCCGTGATGTGAATGATCCATTCAGAGCCATCGTGTTTGCTGCGGACCATTCTCTGGCAGGGTATCTGGTAGTGTCCCCAGAGGTGGGCACTGGAGAGTCTGAAATAAATAGCTAATTAAACACATGGCAGAGGCTTAGAGGCATGGAAGACAACAGGGAAGCTAAATCAGCTGGCCGCCCTGATAGAGTACAAAAAGTTAGATGCAGGCAGCTGTCCAAATCATACATAGTCTCTTAGCAGTAACAGTCAGACTTGGAACTTGGGTCAGGTGTGTCTCAGAGGATGTCACCCAGGAAAGGGATGAGAGATCTCCGTGCCCTGTCACTCACGTCTCTTTCCCATACTCATACACCATTCGAAAGTAGCTGAAGGTAGAGGAGATGAATACGGAGTATTAAGTAAATCATTCAATATAAACTTAATTGCTCTGACCAGTGTGGCTCAGTTGGTTGGGCATTGTCCCACAGGGTGAAGGGGCACTGGTTTGATTCCCAGTCAGGGCACATGCCTGGGTTGTGGGTTTGGTCCCCATTTGGAATACAAGGAACCAATCAATATTTCTCACATTGATGTTTCTCTCCCTTTCTTTCTCCCTCCTTTCTCCTCTCTCTAACGATACATAAATAAAACCTTTAAAAAAGAGTTTAAACCTAATTATGTGATTGTTTATCAGGTGCTAGTAAACTTCAAAGCAGATTGCCCCAAATACAGCTATTTTATTTTATTTCCTCACTATGCATCGGTATTAGTCTTATAAGAAAGATCAGATCAATTATAGACAGAACAAAGAAGCTGCGTCTTCTCCATAATTTGAGTACAATATGAATAGACACACACACACACACACACACAGCCCTCATAAAGATAGAGGTTAATTCTCAAATATAGATGGATATTAAGGAAGAAAAATCATTTCCTTACACAAAGTGTGACCTACACAGACCCTTGCCATCCTGGGAATATATGAACATAGCTGTACAGAGTGAGGTTATTTTTCTCTTTGGTTTATCTCCTCTATTTCAGGCTCTGCCTAAGGGCTTGCCCACTGGAAGTTTTTTTGTTTTTTTTTTTTTAAGCATGAAAAGCAGGTTCATCACAAAGCTCTCTATAGCCTACTAAGAGCTACACAGAGAATGGCGAGAATGTTTCTATATCTCGGGCTAGGTAGCACTTTTACTGGAAACGGTATTTTCACTGTGTTCTCCCCATCTTCTCCTCAACTAGAAATCAAAGGAACCCTGTAATTCCTGTTATACTACCTGGGACAGAAAAGCCCATCTGGAACGGTGAAGTGAGGACTTTCAAAAATCTGCTTCTCTGTAATAGTAATGAGAATACTGGCAAAAAAATAACTTTTAGAAACTCTGAAAATTAACCATATGTCTGCATCAATCAATGAGTTTATTAAAGAAAAATATCTGACTCTCAAGAAGAGCAACCAACCTCGTGGCATTCTAACTTGCCCATTCCCATCTCTCTCTCCCCAGCTCCAATGCCTGCGCTCCGAAAACCCTTAGGTTCCAGAGTAGCATGTGTGTTCATGCAGGAACAGAGCAATGGCCCTTTTCCCACAGCCATGCAGTCACATTGTATTGTCTGGGTGCCAAAAGAAATTCTACTTGAACCCAAAACCGTAGTCTTTAATGAATGTAACTACATCGGCTTTTGTTCTTTCCTTTCTAGCCTCAGGCTCTTTCCCATTCCGAGGTTTGAGTATCCCCAGGTACATACCATGCAATCCCCTCCATAAATCTTTATAACTTGCTCCTAGTCAAAGCATTCCATGTACCCCAGTTGCGAAAGTAAGGACCCCATTTAGATCAGTGCATATGAAAATATTGTGAGGGATAGGGACCCTTTCCAGGGTCTGGCTGTGATGGGTATGGGATGTGGTCACCCAACCACACCAGCAAGTCTGAGCACTGTCATCTCAGGCATCCTATTCTGTATGTGTGTGTCCTTTTATAGTAGCTTATTTCTATTTCAGTATTTTTAGGTATTTGATTATAATCTCATGTACTACAGATTTGTTAGACTGGGTCCGAAAAAAATAACACTAGTGTGTCTCCCCACAACTCAGTGCTGCTGTCCACAAATGTGTAGTTTGATATAAACAATAAGCTGAAAAGGATCTCACGGACACATAAGTTAGAGCCAGAATTACTGAAGGTGAAAGAGCAGATCTGCGAGACCCTTGAGTCTAGGGTTCTCGGCTGTGACACTATTGGCATTTGGAGTGAATAATGTCTGTGTCGTGGTCCCGTGCGCCCCGGGCTGTTTGCTGGCATTCCTTTCCTCTCCCACTAGGTGCGAATAGCTCCCTGACTCCGGTTGTGAGGATCAAAACTGTCTCTTTGTGGGGAGAGACCGATAATCCCTCCCCCTCCCCACAACTGGGAATAATTGAGAACCTGTTTTTAGTCTAATCCCTTTATGTTCTGAAAGCAAAATGAACTCTAGTGATTTGAAGTGACTTGCTTCTATGGCATATAAGTCAAAGCAAACTCTGGTTAAAACTCTCTTGTGACTTCTTGTCCAGTATTCCTCCTGACATCGCCCTCAGCAAAGACAGTAGAGGCATACCGGTTCTTAAAGTAAAATAGTAAAATTTCACTAATTCATGATTGAGCTGGAATAGTGATATATATATATCTATATCTACACACATACAGGGGTTGGCAAAAGTAGGTTTACCGTTGTGAGTACATGAAACACGGAGTTCATTCTTGTAGTATTATTATTTATTATTGTATTATTTTCCACATGAACAACTGTAAACCTACTTTTGCTCACCCCTGTATATAATTCCACATTTATCAAATGTTTGCCTATCTTCCTTCTTTTAGATCACCTCCCATATAATCTCTGAAACAAATTAGAAAACTGTGCTATAGACAAAAAAAAACAGGATTCGGTATTTTCTTCTACATTAATTCTGTACCTACCACCTACAATGCTGAGTAGACTTTGTGAACTTTTTAAAATGGGAGGGAAGTAAGCCTTATGAAAGATATATTGCTAACTAATCTAAGGAAAACCATGAGATTATAGCTGAATGGTGACTTTTAGAAGGTATAATTCTGTGGCATTTCCCCCTTTCTACTTATATGTTGGGTCAAGTGAATAGATGAATTTATTCCATTTTCTGTTCTCATTACAGGTTTTGTCAGGAAAAGTGAATTATCACAGAATTTTACTGTGTGATATATTTGGTGAATTATAGCACTGGGCAGAAGATGGTTAACCTCTCTTATAATTGTATATCTTGAGTGACTACTCTGCCCTTTCCAAGTGTTTCTGGAATAAAAATTTACCTCTTCATCTCTATATAAATTTTAAGATGGTAATGCTTAAATGAAACTGTTACAAGGGTTAAAAGCATTACCCTGATGAAGAAAAGTTTCTATCCAATAATGTAACCTCAAACAGAAGTTAGTTCTCAACAGGCTTTGATAGCTGAAGAATGTAAACAATATTTCAAATCTCATGAAATAACTTTGAGATAGAGGTGTCTAGGCTGTGCACAACAATTTGCTGGTTTTCAGAAATGAGAACACTTATAATATCAATGCATAATTCTGCTGACTGATAGTTGGCCTGGAAGACTGTTGACTCTCCCAAAAGATCGCCTTAGGAACTCGTTAATCTGGTAAACCCAAGCGTGTTACATCTACTGCAGTAAGCAAGGACACCACCCCCACAGGCTCTCAGTAGTGTCTCAACAGGGGGAGGGCAAGGAAGGGTATTCATATATGTTTTGGCATGGGATGTATGATTTTTAAAGTGAGCCCCACAAAGAGAGTAAATGGCTGGGAGTGTTCAGAATTTATGCCATATACTGGCTTTGGATTGATGGGTACAGCAAGGTGAAGGTCTTCGGGCAAATTTTGATGAGCAAGCTGGAAGCCTGCTATATGAAGATAATTTTAGTTGGGTCACAGTCTTCTCTTCTAGGAACAAGTATTTCCTGCAGCAAATGATTTAGTTGTGTTGCTTGCTCTCAGTATTGTTAAACTCTATGCCTGGTCCCACAATGTTTAACACATTGGGCATGAAAATATGCCTGATCCCAATAAGGCAGGAGTGGGAAATTATGTTTATTTCAGTTCCATAGGCCAATTTGAATTCACTGTTACTTGTAAGATCCTAAGGTAAATATAGGGACTAATATTAACAACAAAGTATCCTGGGTAAGACAGAAGGCTCAAAATAACCCGCAGAAGAATGTTCTCGCCCTGCGTTTATTGGGAATGCAGGCTTTAATTTCGTCTCTCAGATTTTTACTTGCCACTTACGGTATGCTCACTATATTAAAGATCCTAGCAAGGAGTTATAGCGCTATTATGTGAACAATGAATAGGCCCATGCCAATCAAGCAAAAGTTATATCAACTTATTGGTTAGAGAATTGGGATCTTTATTAGCTAAGAAAGCAATAAAGGTGTATGTAATATAACTACTTTGTACAAAGTTCTGAACTATAGAACGTGGAGAACCAGACTGCCAATAAGGTTTGGCTCTTGCCTTCATAAACTAACTATACAGAAAAATAAATTTGTAAAGAATAATTTATTTTTAAAAAGTTATAGAATAAATTGCTAAATTTGATGATGCAATTAAAGAATAAAACAATGTAATAAGCTGCCCATCATGTGAAATATTAAGAGAACATAGAAATGAATAGGTTGTTTCCTTTGAGACTAGTTGTAACAGCATATCCAAGTTGAAAATAAGGTACTTTTGCATAGAACAAATTCAATCATTTGATCAGTGTTTAAACCCAGAGTTTCTCTCTAAGCATTTATGGCAGCCTATTTTTAAGCACACAGGTCCGAGATTTATGAAGAAATACTTGAGTTGCATTTTTGCAGAGCCAAAAATAGCTAGAAAACCTATGCAATCAGTTAAAACTATTGAGCATGTACACAGGACTTTAATAGCTTCTATAGGAACTACAGATCTGTGACAGAGACCTCAGATCTCAGGAAATGTGCTACAGAGCAGGACTGTAATAATAACAGGAGCTGAAAATTGGGGGGCGGGGAGGAGCCCAAAGTATAGTTATAGGTGAGAAAATGGATGCTGTAATACTGGTAATCTGTTCAAGTATAAGATTCTGTTTCCTTACTTTGGGTTTTATGCTTTCAACATACAAATATTCGGAAAAATGCTCATGATGAAGTAATTGGAATTCAGACAACAGAGACTTTATCAATTTATTCCAAATGGTGGATTTAGTTGCTATGCTTAGCTAGAGCCTGAGTTTATGCCAGTGATTCATGTGGATTCTATCTTTGGCATAATCAAGGTTTATGAAAATATAGTAGCTTTTCATACACAGCAAAGCTGTTTCACTTGTGACAATCCTACAGCAACTCATTAAATACCCCAAATGGCTTAGCAATAGATCTATTTTTAATAATTATATCAATAGTGATAGTATCAGTAGCTAACTTTAAACCTATATACAAAAGTATCACAAATTTATCTCAAGTCATAGAATTCTTAAAAGAAAATCTCAAAAGAGAATTAAATTGAATCCATTTAATTTTACAGAGACATGCGTATTATAAGCTGTTCAGGGAGGTGATCGTAAATAAAGGGGCACATGTTTGAAAGGAGAGCCTTTGGAAAGGGACTTCCATTGCCACTTAGCTTTGATTCTACCTTCTGTCTCTCGGGGACATGTCTGAGCAACAAACCCATAGTGCAAATGAGGACGAAGCCCCAGGTCTGAACAGCAGGAGGCAAAATTCACATTACTTCAATCTGCCTCCTACCCCATATTTAGCCACTTCAGTTCAACTATTCACAGCTTTATTAGTATTTTATCATGTCCCCTAGTTCACTAGGATGTTTAACTGTGATCCTTTATAGTCTAAATTCATTACCGCATTTCTTACTACCTTCTATTTCTATCGAAACTGAATTTTCCTAAGTTTTAGAGCCATGCTCATGAATTTTAAACAGCAGCAAGAAGCCTGATTAACTAATCCATCTAGAATATATTGTTATACATGCGAGAGAGCTATATTATGATCTGCTACCAATTTACTCTCTTAAGGTACACTTTGTATTTGAATGCATGTCTTTAGGACTTGATGACTTAATTTAGAGGTGACAGTTTCACTGTAGAGAATTGAAAGTGATGGTAGATGGTGACCAGCACTGTATGTCTTTGTGGTGCACTCCTAACTGGAATCAGGTGCACAGCCCCGGTGTCTGGAAGCAGGCGGAGATCAGGCATGACTTTGTAGGCCTACGCGAACCCACGCGTGTCCTGCAGGCCATCTCATCTCTGCAGCCCCCTCATACAGCACACTTTACCCATAAGAGACAGAGTTCCTGGCTTGGAGACCCTTACCTGACGTTCAAGAGCACAGAGGTAAACAAAGCAAAAACAGAAACTCCTGCCTTTCAACTTTTCCACTTGTGTCTATGATTTGTTCTAGAAAGAAGATGTGCTGGGCACCATTAAGCCCAGTTCTGGAGAATCCCCCTTTTGTTTGTGTTTTGTTATCAATGTTGGGTTTTTTTATTTGCTTGTTTTCAAAGCACATTATTTACCAAGGTTCTAGTATTCAATGCTCACATTCTAAAATAATCTACAGACAAAATTAGCATTTTTAAATTTGCTGCTAGCTTATTGTCACTATTAGATAAGATTCTACATTTGAAAATTTTAAGCACTTGACAAATGTAAACTACCAAGTGGTACTTCAGTGGTATGAAAAAGAATAATCACCTCAAAATGGTCCAAGATATCTGAGAAATAGCAGTCTCATTTGGCTGGATTTTGGCATCAGAGAAGTAGTGGAATCAACTGAGCAAAATTAGGTAGCTTTGTTTGGTCACTGGCACGACCACTTGGTTCATGGATTTATTTTCTTCATGTCCTCACTAAGGGGCACCTCTTCTATGTATACTACTGTAGGAGGCCAAGTGGAGGGTATAACAGAATGGTATAACATCTGCTTCCTTACTTCCGAGAATTATAGAGGATTTGGAGAAAAGGCGGGTATGGGTGACAGGACCCTTAGAGAGAAAGCCTAGCATGCTGTCGGGATGGTAAGTTCAGACAGAGGTGGATGAGATCACTGGGTATGGGAGCAACAAATTAAGGAAGCATCTTGGACAAAGTAGACTTGAAGCCAGGACAAAAGAGTAGATAGGGATCTGAACCTTTCTGCTAAGGAATCACTTTAGTTGATTGTCTATAAAGGCCAAAAGAGAGTCAAAAGGAAAATTTTGAGTCTTCTACACATTGCTTCTGTGAAAATTTTTCATTTACCCACTCTCAATAATCTTTCCCCCAGCGTTTGAAATCACTCTATCTTCTAGGAATATCTTTGCCAGTGACTCTGCTTGACTTAAAAGGAATTCATGTGTAAAGGCTATTAACACATTCATCATCAAATGCAGTCTGCCACCAGATTTATGTCCAGACCAACCTTACTTGTTACAATACAATCCATTAACTGTGCATAAACATGTTCAAGCAATTTAGATAATGTGGGTAATGGTGAAACTGAGTGATAGCCATGCCCCAGGGTAAAATGATTCAAAACTGAGGGAATTTTACATTTCCTGGCCAGATTTTAACTATTATTTTGATAGCAAATTAAACTTAGGTAAAGGGGAGGCATTACAAAGAATTATTGCCAGATATCTTCCCTAACTAAATTTCACTGTGTGGCCCCAGAGTGGATTCACTAACATTCTCTTCTTCTTGTTATGTCTATGCATACACACATACACATACAGATATGTATGGGGTGATTTTGCTTAAATAAAATATTTGCTTCCTAGAATATTTTAGGAATAGGAGGAAAGGGTACTGTGGGCCTTTGTTTAGATTATTACATTTCAAGGGAAACTTCGAATTTATCTAATGCAGTTCTAATTATATAAATGAGAAAATGGAGGTCCAGAGGGTTAAACGGCTTGCCCCAGGAGAGTCCGATTCTTGTTGGCTGAGCTGAGAAGCTGGCATATTCCCTACCTCCCTGGGATTTTCCAGTTCGCCATACTGGGCGGGGTCAGAGATGGACAACTGATGGTCATTACCCCGCTTAGGTTTATGTGAGACAGTGATGAATAAATGCCCCATGGTTTGCTGTATGATTTAGAGGGTTCTGCATATAAAAAGGTTTTTTTTCTTGTTTTTCTTCTTCTTAAAGGTCACTCTCAAACAGAAATATAGGTCGGTGCTTCAGTGGTACTAATATAAATATTAATAATAATCAGAAACTATTGGGGTGCTTACTACATACCACACACTGTAGTGAACACTTAATATATATTATCTTAATCTTCACAGTTAGCGTGAAAAAAGAATTGAGTCCATTGGGACTCAGGTGGATTATAACTCACCTGAGGCCTTAAAGCTGTTAAGTAGGGGTACAGGAATTTGAATTGGGGTAATTTAATAACATATGTTTGCATGCACTGGCAAGTTCAGACAAATTAAGAGTTATTCTTTTTGATTTCTCATGATCTGATTTTATAATTAACTGAGGATAGAAGGCCTAGAAATAGTGATCTAATGTTTACAGACCTATCTTAGAACTATCAGTTAACCATTATTTTATTTTTCTTAAAATTAGATAAACAATTTCAAGCACTGAAATAGTTGCTTCAATCATCAGCTTTTTACAATTACTAGTTCCTAATTTAATAGGTTATTAGCCCTATTTGTACGATCTGAAAAGGGTAACTACCGTGTAGTCTCTGTGGTCTTTCTTTTTGGCCTTTAATTTTTATTGCCCCATGGAATTTCATCTTCAACTCATTTTTTATCTACAATAATGTCTGAACCATCTCTGCTTCATCACTGTCTCTAAGTCATTGCTACAAACCTCACCACTTCTCTGTTATCCAAGTCTCGGTTGCATACCTGCCAAAGTTCTATAGAAATAGGTCATAAAAACTGCTAAATCGGGAAACCTCTGAGCTTGCTTGCTTTATTCCAAGTCACTGAGGCCAATAAAATGATAAATGAACAAGTTGTGCTTTGAATCTGGAGTGCTCTCTTTCTGTGTGTGTGTGCGTGCGTGTGTGTGTGTGTGTGTGTATTCCTACTTTAGTTCTTTTCCTTTGTGACTCTGTTTTATGCACCAAGTTTCCAGACATATGGTCATGCTCTGGAAGATCTTGGCCAGAGCATCAAAGAGTTTCATAAAAATACATTTCATAATTCCTAAATTATGATCCCGAGATTAATATTTTATTGCTTCCTCTTAGTGTATTATTAGGGGAGACATAGGAGAAGTTCATAGCAGAGAACTTTAAGTTGCTAGGGTTTTTTGAAAGACTGAGATGGCAGATTTTAAAGTTGATGGGTTTTAGTCATGTACTCATTAACATATGATGCTTTTAGTTTAACATGTTGTCACGCTCACTCTCTCTCCCAATTCAAGCATGGAATCTGTCTTTAGAGCTCCCATGGCCCCGTGCTTACCCTTACTGTAGTACTCAACTCCCTGTATGTGAATTGCCTATTTACCTTGACCATGAGCTATTTGATGGCAGACACTTAACATTATTCCTCATTAAATCCTTAATGCTTAGAATGATATTTAGTGCACAGTGGACACTAGGTAAATATGTTGAATTTAACTGATCCCAACAGCCATGATAACAGAAATATCATTGGCTTTCAAATTGATGGGAACCTGATAAAGTCACTGAACTTTGTTGGGCCTTAGTTTTCTATTCTTTACAATGATATTAGAAGAAATTATCTACAAATTTTCTTTCAGATTTAACAGATTATAATTCTGGGATGATCAACTGAAGTCACCGGAACATGGTCTTCTTCATTTACTGACCACATTTTTTTTTGGATGACTTCTATCTCAACTATTCATTCCTCATGATTGGATAATGGTTGCCAATGGTCCATGTCAAAGGATACACAGACAGGGAAGAGATCTTTTGTTCCCTAATAGTCTGAGCAAAAGTCTTGTATCTGGTTCTCCTTCACCTGTATAATGGGGTCCTATGCCCATCATGACTGTTCGAAGAAAAGGATCTAATTCACTAATTGATTTAGGTCTATGTCAAGTGCTCCCATCTGGATTCTGAAGTTTAGTCTGCCTTATTCAAAACAACCAAATGGACAGTAAGATAATTCCCTTATGGGGAATTTGATTTCATTAACTTAAAAAGGGAGAAAGCATGATGAACATTCAAAAAATAATTTCACAAATTTCCACCACAATGAATAAATGTCATAAATATCAACACTCTCTACCCCTAACATAGTAAATGGAAGTTTAACATTTGGAGACAAATCATGCCCTTCTAATATGTGTCCTTTGGAAAAGTTGTGTGAAGCTAGAAGAAATATGGATCTTACCCAGTATTATAATGTATATGTTTCAACTCGTCCCGTGTTTGACACACATCTGTTACTGGTTTATATTATTAAATATAGTTTCATCTGTTTATCCTTCCTTGCATCCATCCTAGCTGTAAAGCTGATATTGGACATTTATCATACACTAAGTACATGTGCATTGATTTATATACTGATTAAGCTGTGATTTGGTGGGAAGTTTGTGTTGCCTATCAGGACTGAGGACTTCCTTATGAAGCCATAATACATTTTTTTTTTCTGAAAGCAAAGGACTAAAAGTTTATCTCAGCTTGAGGAAGGAAGATGAAATAAATTAGTACAAGTTTACTAATAAATGTGTGGTTGATAAACATATGAGAAATACATATATAAGACTTCTCGTCACCCTGCTCCTTATAATTTTCATGAGTATAAGTGAATTTTTCTTACACAGTTATATTCAATAAAATTATGGTTTGAGAGAAAATCAAATGCTTTATATCAGTAACTTATATTTGCATCTTCTATTTCAACCTCTCCATGACTAGGTAATTTATACACACTTGTTAGAAGATGAAAGACATTGATAATAATAGACCTAAGGCGATTTTATTTCCTAGACAGTTTGATACTATTTCTGTGCCTTTTCCACCAAATGGAAGCTCAGTCAGACTGGGGGTGATATATATTAATGGGTCAGTGAACACAAATAAAATTAACAAATGACAATCAGATATACAACACAAAAGAAGGTGAATGCAGCAGAAAGTCTGAAGGCCTACTTTCCCCTGGACAAAAATGTCATTAATAGACAAATTATTTATATATCAGCCCCCAGCAAATACATGCTTTTTATCTCCTCAGTTGGCTGGAAGTTGCCCAAACAATCAGCAGACACCACAGAAATGAAATGTAGTAGGTATAAATGTGAAGGCTCAACTTTGTATTTAAAAGAATCTGTTATGTGAATACAGGATGCAGGTTATACAGACCTGGGTGGCATGAGCTTTATGTAAAAGTTCTGGAGGCTTGAGTGAGAACAGGGGTACAATGTGACCTAATGGTGCAAATCAGCTGCTTCAAAGCTTGAGCGATATTAGACTGAATTAATAGAAAAAAGGAGATTTCCCTCTTGTAAAATCATGGAAACATATACATATTTTATGTTTAAAAATAACATTAACTTCTACAAATAGGAAGGGAGAATAAATATGACACAATCTAAATTAATATACTTATTCTATTGGTGTCATACAGTTACTGAATGGTAGCTACAGAAACATAAAGAAAAGGCAAGATCATAAAGGAAAATTAGGGTATGTGATGTGAAACCCAGCGTTTAGGTTAGAATTTAGATTAGAGTTAAATTTGACTCAAATTTTGGGTTGCCAAGATATAAAGATGAAAAATTATAGGTTATATGTTTTTATTGTTAGAAGAAAGAAGCAAACAATAAGGAGCAAGAAACATTTTTTCTAGAAACTACATTTCACCTAAATTCATCATATAGCTCTTTATAGAAGGGAATTAGAAAACAATAAGATTTTATCATTCTGTCCTTTAAAAACTACACATTTTCCTAAAGGAAACTGATTTTTTATTCAGTTTAGCCTTTATGGATGAAAAGTTGCTATAATGCCGATGGAGGACTGATTTTTGTTTTAACAAGTTTACGGCTAGCAAGGAATGGCAAGGGAAAATGTGTGTACGTTTCTCTTATATACCTATCATAATTCTTCTTGTTATTTGAAAAATTTAAATGGGGAGTCATCAGAGTATTTATGAAACATCCCATTGACATTCACTTACTCTCATTTCCTTCCTCTCCCTAATCTAGCTCTTCCCTCTATTTAGGATTCTTATGTGCCGATTTCATTCTTATCTCTTGCTCGCTGATCAACATTTAGATGTTTTAAGTAGAAATTTCAGTCTTAACTTTGAAGTGTAGTCTAGTGGAAAGTACATGGGCTTTGCCAACTGACAGGCATGGTTTATAATCCCTCATTCTGGCACTCAAGATTATTGCTAAATGTCACTAAACCACAAGTTGCCCCACTAAGGAATGACGATATCTACTTCAGAATATTGTGATGTTCCTGGCTGGGTAGCTCAGTTGGTTGGAGCATTGTCCTAATATGCCAAGGTCATAGGTTCAATCCCAGGTCAGGGCATATACAGGAATCAACCATAAATAGGTAGAACAAGCTAATGATTCTCTTTCTCTCTCCCCCCACTCCATTCTCTCTCTCAAATCAGTTTTTAAAAATGAATATTGTATGCATTAAAAACAGTATCTGTCGAACTCTCATAGCAGTTTTTGGTACATAGGAAATAGAGTTTCCAGAATTAGCAAATAAAAATACAGGGTGCCCAGTTAGATTTGAATTTCAGAGAAACAATAATTATTTAGTATAAGTATGCCTTGTGGAAATAAATGAAGACTATAAACTAACCCATGAGAAGAAGCAAAGGCTACTTATTTATAGCAAGGGAGTCAGCCACTGTCCCTTGCATTTTGGTAAAGACTCAAAAGCAGGCAGAAGAGTGAGAAAGTTTGATAGTAGAAAAAAGGGAAGGTTTCAGGAATGCCTTGATGGAGGTCGTTGGCAAGAGAAAGCTGCAGATGTGCTAACTACAAATGGGTATCCTATGTCATTGGCTACAGGAGTGTATTTAGCTTCCTCTACTTAGTTCTCAGTTGTAAGCAAGGACAAAATAGGGAAGGTTGATCATTTATTAATCAAATCCTGGCCATTTGGGACTGATTGTTAAGATACTTACTGTTTTTCTTCCTAGACTGCCCCTATAGATAGAGCAGGCTGACTTTCTGCAAGTCTGACTTATAGCGGGCTGGCTTCCTGGGCTGGTTATTGTAGATAACAGGTTGCTTTCCTTGAGAGGTTGCTGAAGGTTGTTGGTGACAGTTCTATTTTTATATATGACCCGGCCATTGTGCATTTCTATACAGTTTCTCAGCCCCAAATATTGTATTGCATTCTGACAACACTAATATTAAGTACTTGCTAAATGATTGATGCTACATAACTAGTATTATACTGATAATGACATGTGTGTTAGTCTCCCAGAAGCATTTGTGTTTTATAAAAAGACCAAAGAGAACATGACTCTTTAATGTGGAAAAGTCAGTCTTTTATGACAGAATTCCAGATTATGGAATTTTTTTAAGAAAACTGTTCAGGTCAATCAAGTCCTCAAGTCACAGCCTGCTATTAACCATCTGCTCATAGAGTCATAGAATCAGCTGACACCAAGACAGAAACTTTTTCAGGGGGAGGAAATAGTTTATATTAGAGAGAAAACATGTGGCTCTCAAGCAATTCCCATACCTCTCATTTCAGCGAAGTCTGGTATTCCCACTGTATTTTCTTTCTTTTTTTCACTCTCTCCTGCCCTTCTACTGTTCATTGATCCCGCTTCCTTTATCACTTTTCATCGATTGGTAGATGTCTATAGTTATGCATTAAGAGTATTGATCCTTAAGGAATGGCTCTCTAATGGAGGTCATCTGAAATCAGACGCAAAACTTGGCCTTTTCTTGATTTTTGTTAATTTGGTTTATTGGGATTTTGCTCTTCTCATTTTCTAGGGTGCAGAACATTGGTTTGGGATAAGAAATGTTTTTAACATGTTGACTAGCTGCGCTGCTTTCTGCCACGTTAGCATCTCCCTTGTCATTCTGGGCTGTGCGTTAGGATGCATGGTGCCAGGACCCATCTGGCGTGGGCGAGCTGTTGCTGGAAGTTGCTCTGCAAGGTGAGGTGTGCACCAACTCTGGCAAGCGTCTTCTTCCCAAGCAAGGGGAAGTCGTGCATGCCAGTTTCTATAACATATGTTTCTGTTTCTGTTGCTTGTTCTTTTGGATTGTAAATAACAGCTGAAGCAAACTCTCTAGTGCTTAATCAGAACCCATTGGTTTTAGAGTAGTTAAGTGAATACATCTGTTTTGGTTTTCAAGTTCTGAGATCTTCAACCAAGAAGATACTAGGGGTTTGAAAGGCAACATGGTCTATCAGAAAAACAAAGCAATATGAAGAAAAGAAATTTGGGACCCAGACAGAGCTATTTCAATATTTCATAATAACACTGCCACTTAGTAGCTAAGTGAACAGGGACATGCTGTTTGACCACTCTGAACTTCAGTTTTCTCATCCATCAACTTAAACTTGAGTATAACACCCCTAAATTGCCACGGAAGAGTAGAGGTAATATCATAAAATATAAATCATGAAGTGTTGGCATCAACATCTAAAAAGGAGGAGGGCAGGAGAAGGCAAAGAAGGACTTATAGAAGTCATTTTAAAACATTAACATGGGCCCTGGCTGGTGTAGCTCAGTGGATTGAGCGCGGGCTGTGAACCAAAGGGTCACCGGTTCGATTCCCAGTCAGGGCACAGGCCTGGGTTGTAGGCCAGGTCCCCAGTGGGGGCCATGTGAGAGGCAACCACGCATTGAAGTTTCTCTCCCTCTCTTTCTCCCTCCCTTCCCTTCTGTCTACAAATAAATAAATAAAGTCTTTAAAGAATTTTTTAATAAAAAAAACATTAACATGGTTCTGGTCCACTGTGTTTTCTAATCAAAAATGCTATTGCAAAATAATGTTTCCAAAAGGGCTAAAAAAGTAGAAAGGGCTATTCCCTGGAATTTTACTCTTCCCTGTAGAGTAGAACTCAACCTAAGTTCTTGGAGTCATATGAAAAGAATATTATTTCATGAACTCAGCCTTTGGTAAGCTTTTAATCTGGTTGAATATAAATCAATTAGTAGTACAGTGGGATATATATTCAGGGATCAGATTCTGTGGTGTCACCTAGGAATTTCAACATTTCAGATAAAAGATCATCCATGAGTTGGTTGAGTTTTCTCATCACCATGACAACAGCACACCCCTCTTCCATATTTCCCCCAAATAGTCAGTCATTTTCCTTCCTGAAATATACTTGGTAAGATGCTTTATTTATTTTTCTACTTAATATTTCATTGTTACTTATCTACATTTACTTAATATCCTCAGTACCATGTAGACACAAACCTAGATTATGGTGCTTCCAAAATGCCTTATTTAATTTCAGTTTTAAAATGTTTTTTAAAGATGTATAATTTAACAAAAACAACAAAAATAAACTATAAAACCTGGGCGATATGGTTAAGCTCACACAAGAACTACAGAAAGACCATAATTTGCTCTAAATTGTAGTATTTCCTTTAGTCATCTTCTTTTCGTGTCTGAAGAATCTTGTAATTGGAGAAGGATTTGACAAAAATTCTTGTGTAAATCACCAAACAGCTTTGAATTTCTCTTCAAATTTGTCCCTTGGATGGGTGCTAGTCCATGAAATGTACATTATCGGTATAAGTACAGAACTTGAAAAGTTTAGATTTATTTATAGCAATTTAACATTGCCATGGTATTCAAGGGTATAATCAATTGAATTGTTTCACTGAAGAAGGTTTAGATAAATCTGAATGTGATTGAATTTATACGGCAAACACTGTGTACAGCTTGAGCTACATAGGGGACAGGCACGGTAGGACTGTGTGCCCACCTGTGACAGTTGAAAAAGAAAACAAAGTGGTCCTTCCCAGCATATAGTTTGGAAAATTCTCGATTTGCAGATTTATTGGGCATGTGATTTTCTGCTCTTAATTCATTCTTCTTCTAATGCACATGGTCACAGAATTCTCAGCATTCTTGATATTGGGGAAAGGCTTGATTGATTAAATCCTCATGCAAGTCACGAAACATGTTAAAACCTGTGAGGTACTTGAATCATAACTCTCCTCCTTTTGAAGGACAGAAGATGATATATTGTATATCATCTCAGAATAATTTGGTAATTTCAAAGTCAAGTGAACATTACCAATACATTGCTATTCCTTGGCAGAAGTTAAAAAGCCTGGTGGTAATTTTTTTTTTATCTCTATTATTGTTCAGATGATTTCTATGGGCTTAAAGTTTCTTATTCTTTGTGTTTGTTAACCCAGCATGGGAAAAAGTAGAATTATTATTCCCAGAAGGAGTCTCTCCTCATTATCATTTTGAGGTAAAAAATCTAAAGCAAGTAAAGCTTGGCTACTTTGCATTCTCATCACCTTCTTTCTTCTCCTTAGTTTCTGGTGTCCAATGTCCAGGGCTCTCACGCTGCACTTGGTCGCTGTGACTATTCCATAGGCACAGGCTCCGAAGGTGGAGCAGCATCCTTGAGCTGGGCCATCCCCACTCATCCACTCTGTGCAGGCATACCTCATTTTATCGGCGTTTGCTTTATTACACTTCAAAGATATTGTGTGTGTGTTGCTGTTCTGTTTGTTTGTTTTCAAATTGTGACATTTGCTTTATTTTGGTAGTCTGGAGCCAAAACCACCATATCTGTGAGGTATGCCTGTAGATTTCCTTTAGCCTAGCTCCCACACTGATAAGGCTAAGCCCAAAATAGTGGTTTGGTAAATCTTTGCTTCCAAGGAAGCACTAAACCATCTGTGACCTGAAAGTCAGGGAAGCATGGACACTTTCTTGGGAGAAATAAAAGATGATCGAGTATGGGATGAAGCTTTACTTACTTATTTTCGGCCTGGTTAAAGTCTATGTACCATACGCTTTTGTGGATTATTACTTTCTCAAATTTCTGTCCACAACTCTAAAGTGAGGAGAGGAAGTATGTAAGAAATAAGTTCTTGAGTATGAAATAAGGTTATTACACTTAGAAGGGGAACTTAATGATCAGGGAGTTCACCATCATTTTACAAAATATTGGTATGGCCAACAAATCCATGACATTTTTCCGTATGATGGCCCTAGTAGTGCTTAGTTGTTTTTAACTTCATTCAAAACAATTTTAGATTGTATTGTGACAGCTGTCATATCAGCCTGCATTAAAAAAAAAAACTTATCAAGATTTGTGAATTTTTGTGCAGCCACTTTAATATTGAAAATGGAAGAAAATATACATTTCCAACATACTATACCTCATTATTTCAAGAAAGGTAAAAATACAACTGAAATGCAAAAAAAGATTTGTGTAGTGTATGGAGAAGGTGCTGTGACTGATCAAACATGTCAAAAGTGTTTTGCAAAGTTTCTTGGTACTGTTGACATTTTGGCCAAATAATTCTTTGCACTGGGGCTGTCTTATGCACTGGAAGATATTTAGCAGCACCCCTGGCCTCTACCCACTAGAAGTCAATAGCAGGAGATAGCCAACATACTCAAAATATCCAAATCAATAAAGGTACTGGTAAAAATGGAAAAATATGTCTTTTATTTTATGGAAAAAATGTAATGACTTTTTGGCCAACCCAGTAGAAAAATTAAGACCTATGATTTGGATACTTTTATTAAAAATAAATGCATTATTATAGATTATGAATCAATTTTATATTTAAAGGAATGCAAATTTATTAATTTTATTTTAAATAGTTTTATTTTGTGCAAACAACACATATTCTGGTCAGTGCAATATGGTGCACATTTCTTTACAACTCTTTATTAATCTCCAGTCATTCTGAAAGTATCCGGTCTCCCTGTTGTTGACAGTAGGTTCCAAAATTTGCAGGCATTAATTCCTCCAGCGTGGAAACCTTGTGTTTAAAGGTTATCATTCTAAGGTACAATTCTGACTTCATGTGCGTTTCTCTACCTGTTTGTACAAGGTCTGCTGTCGTATCTGTCGAATCTTTGGAGGAACCAGAGCACATGGAGAAATGTCTTTGCAAAGGGCATTGAGTGTTGCCAAAGCAGAACACAGAATTCCAGAAACATTTTGTCCTGAGATTTTACTTTAGTTAGAAATAGTTAATAATGAGACTCTTAACTGGGAGCTTCGTGCGTTTTAATTGTCTGTGGACCTCAGTGGAGTCATTTGTCTCCAATGTTGAATGGCAGAGTGAGGACAGTTTGAGGACTCCTCCTTGACCAGCTCATTCAGCAAAATTAAATGAATTTTGTTTTGTGCTTAGATAGCTTAGCAATTATGTCTGTTAGGGGACTAATTTATGTCAAGCATGTCAAAAGCCTTCTGAAAGAAACAGTGAATTCACTGTGGCATCAACTGCTTTTAGCTTAATTTGTAGGTACGTACTGAAGTGGACCAAATACTGAATATACCTACTAGAAAATAATATTTTTTGAGAAAATTGTATGGTTCTCCACTGAATAACTGTATATTTAAATGTCTTTCCATTTTTTAAATCTTTTTATATCAGTAATTGAAATCCCTTGCCTTTATTACTTAGCAGAATTTAATCTATATGTAGATAATCCTGTTTTCATTGGAAATAAATTGCGAAGCCTGTTCGAGACCAGTGTAGAAGTGTATGTGTGTGCATGCATGAGTGTGTGAGAGAGAGCGAGTGTATGAGCACAAGTGATAGCAAAATTCCACCCCCACCCCTATAGCAAATATCCAGTAATATAATCTAGACAGACCAAGTTCAGTTAAATCATCACTTTAAAAATAAGATGGACCACCCTGACTGGTGTGGTTCCGTGGGTGGGGCATCATCCTGCAAAGTGAAAGGTTGCTGGTTCAATTCTTGGTCAGGGCACATGCCTGGGTTGCAGGCCAGTTCCCTGGTTGGGGGTGTGAGAGGCAACCGATTGCTGTTTCTCTCACACATCAATGTTCCTCTCCTCCTCTTTCTCCCTCCCTTCCCTTTTCTCTAAAAATAAATAAATAAAATCTTTTAAAAAAATAAGATGGACCTTTGGCTTTGTCTATTCCAACCCACACTTACAGAATATTAAGTTTCTTGGAATTATTTGATATGAATTTCCCAAACCAATGGAATGAATTCAAAGCAGATACAAATCTAGATTGCAGACCTGTTGATTCTCAATCTAGAAAACTTTCAACCATACCATGCACAAGGCAGTCAGGAACCTCGACCACAGAGCAAGTTCCTTTCACTCCTCCTTGTGAACTTCCATAGTAAATGAGTTTTGCTTTTTATTTATTCATAATCCCTCAGGAAGAGCAAAGTATGGTGGGGAGAAGATAAGGCTCAGGGAGTCCACTCCACACCAGCATTGGCTGTAGGAGTGTCAGGGACAAGTTATATACCATATCTGTGTTAATACTTCCATTTTATGAAGGAGAAGCAATATGGGTTTGAGTGATTGCTGAAAAGATTAAAATAGGTAGAACTTTTTAAATGACACAGCACTATACCTGGTGGGCAGTGAGAGTGGCACAATATTTCTTCCCCCTTCCACTTTTCCTCAGATTTATGACTTTTCACTACAGTCTTCATGTACAGTTTTCCTGAGAGCTGTACAATATTTCTGTTTTTTTATCAGTGTTTATCAAAATGCTGGGCACAGTTGGTCCTCAATAAATATTTGTGAAATGATATTGAGTTGAGTTGATATTTGATATTTAATATAATGATATTTAATTTGAGTTGATTGATCAATAAGAATAAAGTTCAATAAGTGACTTCCCTAGTTTAATTTCAATTTAGATAACTTGAGTTTTCCACTCAGGAGAATCAGTTTGAGACCATCTGTGACTTTCAAACTGCATGAACTCAGGTGCAAGTTATTTTTCTTATTTTAGTTGTGTGTACTACATATGAACGTATGTATACTGGAAAAGCTATATAAATTAGATGACTTTATTGTGGACCGAGTTTACCCTCTCATTTAAAAGACAAGACTTGCATTCATGGCCATTTTACAGTAGTATTTATTAGGAGTGCACTTAAACCATGTTCTGATAGTGAGAATTGATTTAAAATCAGCTTTCAAGTAAAATTATCTAAAAGGGGGACTGTTTTTATCACTTTGTGGGTTGGGTAGAGGAGTAACTGAGCCTAAGTTTATTCCATTGACCGTTTCCGCTTGGCATTCAATTATGTAGCAATTGCTTGATCACGCGTTTATTACAACACAAGGCTGTTTACTGCTGTTTGGGCTCCAGGGTCACCTTGATGGTCGGGTTCATTCTGACCTGGGCCAGGCCCTCAATGATTAATGGTCAAATCTATGGCACCCACTGGACTACAAGCGCTTTCCTTCCTGATTCCTCATTTCCAACCCATTTTCAACATTTTCTGTAAAACTGCTCTTCCGATAATAGTGTGCCCTGAAGCTTGCTCCTCTGAGTCTACATCTGACCTAAGAAAAGAAAGTCAAGTATAAAAACAGGAGACATGACATACTGTGGCTTGGGCTTGCCTGAGTGTCTATAGGATCAAAAGAAAATGAAACGGGTCTGATCATCCACGTCACTGTTCTAGAAGACAGGTTATCAATTGCTGTTGTTGGGAAGGGGAGAGAGAGGCAGCTAAGAGTAGAAGCAGGGTTTATCCCTCAAGCGATTTTCCCAACTCTAATTTATACTCGGTGCTCAGGAGTAAGGGAGGAACAATAGTCAACTCTTCGTAGACATTCCTTTGCGAGCTTTTATATCTGTGTTCCATAGCTGCAGGAATAGGGTCAAATGTAAGACTAATGTTCACAGATATAAACTTAATTTTCTTCTTCCTGCCTCCAGTCCTGTCTCCTGTTCTGTCACTCTGTCACACACATTTTCTGGGTTTATGGCACTGCCCTTTAGGGCTTCTGCCCCTGCACTGAGCATATCCCTGTCTTGTTACAGGAAAGGATATGATGAACCACCCCTCCAAGGCAAACACGTCTTAAATACCTGTGGGCTTAAATTTTTAAAAGATCAATGAGGACAATTCTTAACTCTGCCCCCACCAGAAAAAAAAAAAAAAAATCTGGGAGAAAAGTAAAAACAGGAGCTAGTTTGGTGGAAAATGGGAATTTCCTGTCTTTCAAATAAGTCTTCCTTTGAAGGATTTGCTTGTATAGACACAAAATCAGTTTTATAAGAAAACATTTTTAACACTGAGATGATCCTAAGCACAAATGCCTGATTCATTTTATTTGTGAAATAATTCTCGCCTCTCATAGTCTACACACAAAAAAGAATAAACTAGCAAGCACACTCATTTACATAATCTGTTCAGTTTAAAATGATAATTAGTTAGTCCAGGGCTAAAATGTACAACTCAGCAGGCAAAAGTAATTTCAAAATCATTAGGCTTATACATCTTGGTCAGGAGGTCAGCACACTCCAATTTCATTATGAATAAGAAAAAGCACTTCCAGTCCCTACATCTTTGTGCTGTGCCCTTATTTACAAGAGTAAATTAGGGACTACTATGGAAGGAAGAATCCATTTCTATCAATTACTTTCTGAAAGAAAGTACAATTGGTGACCCAATCATTCTGCTTTTATGTGAAGACTTTGATCAGCCTGAATTCATTTAATGGTCCTGGAAAGGAAAATGCCCAGGAGATTATCATCAAAAAGCATTTATCATAGGCCCATCTATAACTGAAGCAGGATTTGTTCACTATCTTGCCTCAAATTCCCATAGCACCTATTGTTCTATCCTCACAAGGCTCTCAGACCAGAAGGACAGAGTGTTGGGGAGGGACCCTGACCTCACTTAGAAACTTTGTTTCCAGCTCCAGATGATTAGCTAATTTCTGTCTGTAGTTCCAGTAGGATTTGGGTCTATCCACTTGATGGATCCAAAGTTTAATCTTCCTTCACTATTCCAGAAAGTTCAGTGAACAGGCAGCATGTAATTTCCCCTCAGCCATTCATGGAGGCTCTTTCTTGCCAAAAATTCCTCAGCAGCTGGGTGAAGTCTCTATTGAAGGTATTCCCACTGATGTCCATGTACACGGGTCATGAGAAACCATTACTAGGAGTAGTATTTTATTAAACTGCCATTCCAAATAACTATTTTGATTAGAAAACAGCATTTCAGGTAACACTAAACTAGGATGTTTTCTTAGCCTAGACTGGCAGTTGCTTTTGTAACTCAGAAACTGCACCAACAGTTCTGTGATACCAACTCATGGTTCCATCTTTTCAGATAGTGGCCTTATCAGCTTTCTTCTTAAGGAAGTGGCTGCTGAGTGGATACAGTTGGGAAGTTACCTCTATCTGCCATGAGGATCACGTGGAAGGGGCTGTGATGAAAGAGCTCTCAGGAAGAAAAGTTGGATAGCTCTGAGGACTCTAATTCTCACGTCTTGGTTGCTTCTAGAAATTTTAATTTTTCCCCTTTCCTCATCTCTCCCTCATATTGTTTTTTTGTCACTTAAATATGGTTTTTCTCAAGCTTACATTTTTTTTAAAGATTTTATTTATTTATTTTTAGAGAGAGGAGAAGGAAGGGAGAAAGAGCAATGTATGGTTGCCTCTCACATGGCCCTTACTGGGACCTGGCCCGCAACCCAGGCATGTGCCCTGACTGGGAATTGAACCGGGACCCTCTGGTTCCCAGCCCATGCTCAATCCACTGAGCTACACCAGCCGGGCTCAAGCTTACATTTTTACTATAATATATTCATACCATTGGTTTTTAAACCCATCTAATTTTATATTTAATATTTTCATTTCAATGTTATCATAAATTTATCTTCTGAACTTTTAATTCTTTAAATCAGAACATATATAGATGTATGTATATATATACACATACATATATACATATATATATATATATATTGCTTTTGCTACTCTTACTATTTACTTCAGTTTTAGTTATTTTTAATCCACAGCTTCTCAACTTACACACCAGTCATATTCTCTCCTGCAAAATCTTTCTAGAGTTCTCTAGTTTCCTCGCACGTAGACAAGATGAGTTTGCTCCCACCAATCACAGCTGTGTGATCTCCCACTTTTTCTCCACTTGTACTTTACAGTTTGTTACTATGGCGCAGTCTTGCATTCCTCCAACCTGCCTGTTCTTTGCTCCTTTGCTTGTGCTGTTCCCGCTTCCTGGAGCATCTCACAGGTGCCCACGTGGAAAACTCCTACTGTCCTACAAGAAGCTAAAGTGTCAGATACATCAACTCCTAACAAGTGTCTGACTCCTGTGTGCTTCACTCCGGAATTAATTCCTGTCCCCTCCTTTCCTTGAATGAAAAGAAAGAATGAATGAATGAATTTATGCTTCTTTATGCATTATTTTCATAAGAACTCTTGGAATTTGCCATGATATCAAGCTGCCTTATTTTTGCCTCCTACATTAGACATCCAGTTTCTGTTCAAGATCAGCGTCCTAATAATATCTATCTTTAAATCTCTAGCTTTGAGCGTAATGTCTGTGTAGTATGAACCCTTACAGTTTTTTTTGTAATGCATGTGCCTGAGTTAGGGTTGCCAAGGTATCCTCCTCAAGGAGGCTATCACCAATAAACACATGCCTGCCACAGGACAAGATAGAAAGCCAGGCTGCCTCTGCCTACTGAGGCTGCTCTGTTTTAGGAATCTTGATTGATTTTGAGAAATGACCATTTGGACCACTAGATTTTCCTCTTCTGCCACACTTTAAATTTCTGCTCTTATGTTTTAAATTCACCAATGAAGAGTGAGCCTGTGAAAACCCTCCCACCAACCCCAGTAACAGCAGAACCTTAGGTCCTTTGCATGGTCAGTTGATCCACCCTACTCTCTCTCTCTCTCTTCCTCTCTCCCTCTCTGTTGATCTCTCACCGCAGATTTGCTGTGTGGCCCCAGTGTATTGAGTGGCTGGTCCAACCACACATTGCTTATCAATAGGCTGTGAATGTCACAAAATAGTCCAATGCTTCAAAGGTAGTGAACAGATGAGTGATTATTTGTTGATCAAAGTTAGACTAAAGGTGAATACCACAGGTGAAATAAAAATGTAATTGAATATTCTACTCATGTTGAAACCACATAGAAAACACCCAATTTCACTAAGCTGTTCAAGTAATTGTGGTTAAAAAATTAGTGACACAATAGTTATTTGGGGTGTATGTGTGTGTGTGTGTGTGTTCCTGTTTGATTGTTTTTTGTACCTATTGCTCTTTGTTTTATTTTTGTTGGTGTTTTTACAGAATTCTCAGGTGACTTTAATGAATTGAACAGGTAGATGGAATTAGACACTGAATTCAGGCATGTCATCGGTCTGTTAATAAAATCATCATTTCCCATCTTTTATTTTTACTTATTTATTTTATTTATTTATGCTTCAAAATATGCAATTCCTTTTAAACCTGAGGATAACATGAACAGGGTAAATTAATTCATATTTGTAGAGTACAGTGACATGCATAGCTATGTGCTTTATTTAAATATAAAAACAGTTAATAAAAGACTACTGTGCTGGAGAATATAACATCATAAATCAGGTTTACTTCTGAAGAAAAAACAACAACAACATTAAGATAACCTAAGATAACAAGGATTTAACAAGATATTCTTTAGAAATAAACAGTTTATAAATTGTAATATTTTCTGTGTTTGACATATTGTTTACACAGTTTTCCAAACCTCTGGTGATTTTAATGAAATGGAACTAAGGGGCTTCAGTATCCAGCGTTAGAATACAAATTAAAGGATTGCAGCATTTACATTGTGTTTGCATAATACTATTAGTTGGTGAATACAAATCTGGTGACTCCCATGATGTGGATGCTACCATTTCCTCTCCAGCTGTGACATCTCACATCTCCTCCTACAATGCAGACAGAGAAACACTTATTTTGTATTAGAGTCTCACTTTTGCTCCCAAACTGAATTTCTTACCATCTCTATCTTCTTTGTCATTCGTTTTCTTGAACAAATGACTTTTCTGATCTAAGAATTGGTACAGCAATGCTATGGCTTTTTGCATTCTTAATTCTGTACAATATTTTCATCATTTTGAACACTTAAAATAGAAATGAAAATGGGAAATATTTTAAAGACTCAAATTTGTGAGCATTTTGGTGGCTGCTATATCCTTTCTGACTTGAATTTTTCTGTATTCCAGTTCTTCCTAGGAAGAACCAATCCAATTATTTACTGAATGCACTGCCTTTATTTTCACGGTTCTGCCTTTCACATTGCTCCACGCGCTGCTGCATTCTAGTCCAGATGCTCCATAATTGGCCCCACCTACCTATTGGCTGCATTGACCAAGTCTGCCAAGAATCCACTTTTCCTTGAAATTGGTCATGTGCCTGTAGTGGTTTTTTGCTTTTTGTTCCTTGATATCTTCAACTAAAGGGAACATGGTCTACCGATGCTTGTAGCAACTGTTCCAAATCCAACCTAACCTTCAAAATAAAGAAGTAGATACTGAGAACTCTATGAAAACTTACTTCATGGCGGTGTTATCCAAAGATTCACTTTTTTCTGCATATTGACATATACAAAGAATTAGCACTATAGTCTACCACTGATAAGTGTCTCATTGCTTCATGTGTGAATCTTGTCCTCAAATTTCTCAGGGGAAAAGGAAACTAATTTGTATTAAACATTTTATATGTTTAATGTTTCTCACAGTACCAAATGTAATATGTTGTAGGAACAGATAGAAGAAGAATTTTATAATGCCCTTACAGATCCAACTTGTCTGGTTTTGCCAATTCTGGGCATCAGTGTCTTTCTTGATTGTGTATATCTGGTAATGCACTACCAATTCATTCTGGTTGAAAAGTCAATTCATATTTATCATACTTTATATTTTTAAAAGAAGTTTCAGATATAGTATCTCATTTTATCTTAACATTAAACATATTAAGCAGATGTTTCATTAATAATAGTGATTACTGGTTTTAATAAAATCTCACCTCCTGAAATAGCAACATGACTAATATATTACTTTAATAATGTGTACGCTAGTAGAAATATGTTTCAATTTAAATAAATTATTCATATTACCTATTAAATAAAATATTTAGCACAAAATAATATAAAAATTTCTCTACTAACCGTGATAATGATTGTTTATTATAAATGACTACTTATTGAATGCTTCTATTTTACATGCTCTTCACTAGATACTGTATAAATATATATTATCCTCCTGGCATTCCTGAAAAGTAGGTGCCCTCATTATTTTATATATGAGGAAATTAAGGTTCAGGCAACCTGGCTTGTCTCAAGTCCCACAATTACTATTTGGCCAACCAAAATCTCGGGCCCAGATTTCAGTGGTTTGCTAGTTCTCTATCTTTCCCCTGGACTAAGCTCCATCTCTCAATTCCCATTTAGAAATAAGTGACACTCATCAAAAAAACCAGTGCAGACAAGCTTTGAATTTCAATCCAGTTTTATTTTATTATATTGCAATTGCCTTCAAAAGCTATGCTAATCTGTTATTTTAAACTCCTTTAGTACATCTCATAATTATGGCATCTAATAAATGTTAACCTTTTGATGGGAGTAATTTCAAACCTACATGAACATTATTCAATTAATTATTCAAAGGCATTTGTGGATAATAATTGTGAAACTAATTATTATAGACCAAACTGGTCACAAAATGGATTTTCTTTTCCATTACACCAACAAAACTCTGCAAATCTAATCCATGGTCTTTCTGTGAAACCACTTAAAAAATGAAACTACAAAGAGAATCAACTTTGAGAGCACAGTGATCAAATGATCAATTTAGCTTCAACTGAACTGTGAATGTTTCATCTACCGAGTGAGTTCAGACCTGTTAAAAAAAAAAACAACTGACGTGGTTCCAACGCATTTTCTTGCCCTCTAGCTCCTCCCCCAGCTCCCGGGGTGGAGCCTCCACACTGAGATAATGGCGAGTTGTGCTCAGCCTATGTCTGGGCAGCCGATTTCAGCTTGACCAGGTTTGGATAAGGAATTCGGTTTAGCTCTTTCTCTTTTTTCCTTCAGAGTCAGATTGTAGTCTGAGAAACAAAAATATTTTTCTTGCTGTTTGAGTCGTGGTCATTAGACCAGCATGCACAGCACCCTCTGGGATTTGTTGTTCATGCAGATGAGACAACTAGATTAAATAAGAACCTCCAAAACAAAATACTGAGTGTACAAAAGGAACCTTTAGTGACATCTCCCTGTTTACTCTGACTCTCCGGGAGAGATCAGCCTATCAGGTTCGCAGTCGGCGTGAAGAGGCTGAGACTTCCATCAGTCCTTTCTTCGTTTCTTTTCTTCTGCCCTTCCTTCGATAGAACTGAACTGGTGATTCTGCTAAATGCCAGGTATCATGCTAGACCCTAGAGATACAGAACAGAGAAGATAAACATCCTATCTTTGAGAAGGTAAAATGCTTATGCATAGGACAATCACAACCCAAATTTTGCCATGTTATCATATAATAGGCATAACAAAGAAATGGATGCATTCTGGCAGATTCCCCCAGGCCCTATATATCATCTGGGATGAAATAGCTTATGTTGGAAATGTTCCCTTACTTTCAATAAGTTAAAACAGCAACAGTTTATTTCTTGTTTACATTCTTGTCAGTCTTGGGTTGGTAGAGAGTTCTGCGTAATGCGGTCTTTACTAAAGGACGCTGGCTAAGAGAAGCTTATCTGAAAGTCCATGGTTCTCAAGACGGAAAAAAAAAGGGGAGGGAAATGAAGACTTGTACATTAGTTTTTGAATCTTCTATTTGCATCTTATTGGCCAAAGCACATTACATGGCCACAATGAACTTCAAAGTTGGCAAACATATACAATCCTACTCTGCCTTGGACAATAGAGAGCCGGAAGTCATTGGTGAACAGCACTAATGGCATCTATACTGAGAGATTTACCAAGAAACATACCAAGTTGCTCCTATCACACTTAGCACACTACTCTACATACTTCTAGGCAACTAAGTTTTTTATCTGCTTTCAAGTATCTTAATGTACTTACAGGCCTAGGGTTTACATATTTGTGTAGAATGCTTAACACTTAAACCCAAGTACCCCATATCGACTTTATTTACTTTATGCTTGATTGAAATTAAATCAAGGTCCTTGCAGTCTTTGGGTAATGAATTTTTCTAACATTTATTGAATTTTTCATCACTGTGTATATGTGCTCTTCATAGTTTTCATGCCTTCTCTTCAGGGATTACATATCCAAAATTCTAGTACCATGTTCTGTGTTTCAAATGAATCATTCGATTCTAGTTAAGTCATTCCACTATTTGTGGATCTTTAAATAATATTTATTATCTACTGAGTATTTATAATTTTACCTATTTTAAAACATCTTTTTAGAAAAAAATGTTTTTAGAATCCATTATTATGGAAGTTATACACAAAGTGTAATTATTTGATTGTACATAACGTTTTGAACTTCTGCTAGAGCTTTACAACCTGAGAGACATTCCTGGACCACTAACACATTGTTCTTCGTAGTTTTAGGCATTTTTGCAGGACTCTTGAGCCTCAGTCCAGCTCTTTGTTTCTTGGCTGTGATCCTGCTTAATAATTCCTGCTTGACATGTCCTTACACACATGTCACCTACAAATCTGCCTCCAATGTGAGCCGTTTATGAACTTTCAAACATACTTTGTTATTGGTGCATTGGTCTTATTGTTTAATATTCACTGGTAAGCCACAGATAATGCTGGAATTGCTCAATAAGCAAAGGTAGCATGTACGTGTTTTCGTGTCTGTGCTACGTGGTTCTTTCTAGACCTGTAACACTCGATCTGTAACTGAATGGAAGGTGACATATTAGGGATGAATAAGAAATAAAATAACATCTGAGGAGTAGAAGAGGGTTTGAGATCATCTACCCTAATTTCCTAGCGAAGTCTAAATTTCTTGCACATTCACGAAGTTGAAAGGAATGAGTCTGGTATTGTGAACTGAAAGAATGACATGAACTAAAGCAGAGCCAGAGAAAATTGTAAAATTTCTTGGAGAGGATAATTAGAAAGGTTTAACCTAAAACTTAAAATCCAAAGTAAGACGATACCAGAAAGCCGAAATTGAAAACATCATTTGGAGTCACAATGTTCAAAGGTCATGCAAAGGAAGTAGCTCAGATTTCATATCTTAAGATCTGGGGTCTTCATATTGGAGTGAGTGAGAAGGCATTAAAAGTTTCCGATGGAGGAGTTGCTCTGAAGTTTAACTGTTGTTCTCTTCTTAAAGAAATCCAAGGAATTTCCTCAGGAGGAAAGAGATTTAGTGTCAGAGGCAGGGCTTTTTGAAAGGAAAGCAGTTATTCATAGTACAGTGAATGAGATTCCTTGCTTGAGATTAATGGACTGGTCATTGCAGAGAATAGCCTTTCTATTTCCAGGTAGTTGAATGCAGATGACCAAGTAGTTCTCTTTCATCTTGGATTTTTATGGTACTGATTACATTAATTAGGAGAAGATCCTCTATAATGAAGGTCGTCAGGAAAAAAATTAATAGGTTACTTTAATAAGTTTTTCTGTGATTTGTGTTGCTGATATGAACAGCAATTATCCAGCTAAGTAATGAGCCACTAATGAGTATGTCTTTCTTAGATTACATTGCAAGTACACTAGAGGAATTATGCTATAAAGGCAAGACATGATTTATTTTTGATAGGCAAGCAATTTTGACAGGGGCATTTGTAAATTGTAAAAACCCACAACAATGAATCTCGTTATTTATTAGTTTGACTCTAAAATATACCTGCTTAAATTCTTACCATACAATTCTTTACTTCTCTCCTCTTCTTTAGACAATTATCCCGCTACACACAGATTCATGTAAAAGCTTTCACTGGGCTGGTAGTAATCAGTTACAAAGTACCCTCATACAGGCAAGGTGGAAAAGTTTGAACATTTATCCCAGTGGATGCACACTACAGGATGAGATTTAGAACTGTTTCTTTTTTATTTTATTTAAAATTACTGAGTGTGCCCCAGCAATCTAGCTTAGGTGGTTAAAGCATCATTCCCTAGCCAAAGGGTTGCAGGTTCAATTCCCAGTCAGGGCACATGCCTGAGTTGTGTGGGTTCAATCAGCTATCTAGGAGCATACAGTCCCCTCCTGATGCTTCTCTCTTGCATTGATATGTCTTTCTCTCTCTCTTCATCTCTCCCTTCCTCTCTCTCTAAAAGCATTGAAAAAAATGTCCTCGGGTGAAAATAAATAAATAATAATAAAATTAATGAGTTATAATTTATATATAATATACTCTTTTACAGTATATAATTTGATAAGCTTTGGCAAAGACAGGCTCCTCCACCAAAATAAAAACAACATGGAATTGTCTTCTGGAGAGTGGGCCTCTTGTAGGGCAGGCTTCCCCCGCTAGGTGAGTGCTCTGGGAACCCATCTGTATCAGTGTGCCAGCTGGTGTTGTTGTGAGACACTGTGTTCGGCTTCAGTGAATTTTTTTTTTGGAAGACTCTTTCAACACGTTTGCCCATTTCATGATGAGAGATCTATGTGCGCACCTGCTCACACCATGCTGAATATTAAGCAGTTTTTGACCAAAAAAGGAATGACCCCCATGTCCCATCCTCCTTATTCACTCAATCTTGCCCAAGCAACCTGATGAAAAAGAAAAAGTCCTCAAAGAGAAATGTTTTGCCAATATGGAAGAGGTGAAACAAAAAATGGCAAAAGCATTAAAAGACACCAAATTGAATTCAAAACTGTTTCAGCCCTGGCTGGTGTAGCTCAGTGGATTGAGCACGGGCTGGGAACCAAAGGGTCCTGGTTCGATCCCCAGTCAGGGCACATGCCTGGGTTGCAAGCCAGGTCCCCAGTGAGGGCCATGTGAGGAGCAACCATACATTGCTGTTTCTCTCCCTTTCTGTCTCTCTCCCTTCCCCTCTCTCTAAAAAAACAAACAAACAAACAAAAAACTGTTTCGAACAGTGAAAAAAACATCTTGATAGGTGAATTGCATCAAATGGTTACTTTGAGGTTACTGAAGTTTAAACATTTAAGAATACACAATTTCTTATAAATAAGTTTCAGATTTTTGGGGTTCCCCTGCGTGTTTATAGCCGAGTAATTGCTATCACAATCAAAATATAGAAGACTTCCATCATCCCCAAATGTTCCTTCACGCCCCTTTGAAGTTAATCTCCCCTCTCCATTCCTAGCTTTTAATAGCACAGTAAATTATTCAATACAGCTTTTGAAACTCATTTCAAATATTTTATTTTCATGGCTCAAAATGAAGCCTTGCTTGATGAAAGTCCACATAACATATGATTAGGCAGCTTAATGTGATGGAGAGAAAATAATATAGGGATTTAGGAGATCTGAATTTAAGTAATTTATGTCCATCTTGTTATAGACTTTGGTCAAGTTTTGTTTTGTTTGTTTGTTTTTTTACCTTGTCCCTATCTTTTTCATTTGAATAATAATTTGGCTCAGATTTTCTCTAAATTTTTTTCAGTACTAAAATATTAATGCAGAAATTAGATTACTTTCCAAATACAATATAATCAGAATTTTATGACCTTTATCCTTTGTTTGGCCTACCTATCAACAGCATTGTAAGATCCTTAAAAACAAGGTCAACTCCAATATAAATTTTCCCCAAAGTAAACACATTCTAGATAAAGAAGGCTTCTTATTATAATGGTATATGAAATTTATTGTAATGGTATATCAAACTTATTGATACAAAATTTGGAAAAGCTAGATCTTTAACTGTAAACAGTGAGAGGCTAGCATTGCTGGTAGTTTCTATATCATTTTAAATTTAGTAACTGCTACTGGTAGCTAACTGATCTAAATAGAACAGTTGGATTATACATTAGTTACTGCTAGAGATGTTTGCAATTATTTTTTGAGCCCAGTCTTCAGTGAATATGTACCTACACTGATGATCTATAAGAGCAAATCATATGCCTTAGCATTCTTTCAGGTATTTACAAAATAGAGCAAATGTAGTTTTAAGAGAGAACTCTGCTAAACACACATGACTAGTTTTCAGTCTAATTAGACATTGAGTTGGTAGCCTTCTTTTCCTCTTAACAAGTAAAAACATACTAAATTCTCTTTTTTCTATTTAGCCAACTTAATGATTCAAATTGTGTAGACTCGTTTATTTAAATGTAGACATTTTTATTATGGTACCTATACTGAAATAGGATATAGAACTATTCTTTTTCTTTAGAGAGAAAACAATAGCTCTTCTCTTCAGTGAGAGGAGCGGGGGGGGGGGGCGTGGAATCTGCACACAAAATGAGGACCTTCCATACCCTTTATGAGTGAGTGTTCTTTGTATGAATGAATAATCTCACTTTTGTGTGAAGTACATAATTTTCCAGATTCTCCTGATGGGTTTCAGCAGAATGCAGATCCCCAAAGCATGCTAAATAGCCAGCATCTGTGTTGCAGAATTTTGTGTGAATATCTTACATCTTCCCAGCAGTAACTCAGTCTTTTCAGTTAGCTCATACAACTCTGGGGTAAGAAAATAGATGCTAAATGATTTTGCTTTTGTTCCATTGAGCAAAACAACCTTGAGAGATGCCATTTTAAGCCTTCCAGTTTTTTATTAATCCTTTGCTCACATTTATTCTAACATTCTGAGAATGTTGAATAGTTGGCCAACCAACAGCTCATTAGAGTCTGCTGGACTCTTCCTATAACCCATCATCCACATTTGCCAAAAGAACCAGCCTTGAGTCTTTTTTCATTTCTTGAAAGCCAGCATAATCACAAATCCTACCTTAACATCTTTAGCATCTATTGTTACAAACACCAATACCTGCTGAAGTCCCCAAGCAAACTCAGATCTAATTTATTTTATTTCCAGTGAGATATGTACTCGCTTTCTGTTAAAATCATCTTGTCTCCAGTCTTTGTGCTTCTAAGGGACAGTAGTTTTCACAATAACAATTTTTTTTACTTTGTTATTCTGACTCAGTATTTATGATATAGTCTTTCAGGTACCATGTTTTAAAATATCGGCAGTGTTCTTAGAACACAAACACTTTATTCAAGGCTGCTTAAAACATGAATTTCATTACCCATTCTCAAATAAAACAGAAAAGCTGGGAACTTAATCTTGTCCAGAAAATACTGAGGATGAAATGACCCACCCAGAATAAAATGGCCTTATTGGTAACAAATATATGAATTGGAGAACTCAGAGGCACACTTTTAAAGGACTATGCCATAGGGATAATGAAATTGGCCCAGAATTATGAGAAAATAGGAACAATTCAACCAACACATCCCCCATAAACACATCACAGGAATCTCCCTCTAATATTTCCATAATAAAAAGTTATTTAAGGAAAAATAAACCTTTCTACATGCTGAGCCTAGAATTCTTACAATTAACTGTCTTGTATTCATTATGACCTCATCTGTTGGATGACTATTGAAAATTTTATAACTATTGCATTTGCAAATTCAGTAGTCATTTACTAAAGTCAAGTCATTTGGTTTCATTTCTCTGCAAAATGTTAATCTAGAATAGTTGCAGTTAAAGTGCATTCCACTGACCCCTGAGAACCCTGTAAGGTCAAAACTATTTTCAAAGTAATATTAAGTTGTACTAGTCTCTGTTACTACAAAGCTGCTGGCCCTTTGGCACAACTCAGAGCAGTAGCACTAATTTGCATTAGTAGTCATGGTATTTTTCTTGGCCATGCAGTACTGATAAAGCTAAGAGAAGGAGACTTGGGGAGGTGAACACACAGCACAAATATACAGATGATGTATTGTAGCATTCTACCCTGGAAACTTATGTAATTTTATTAACCAATGTCACCCCAATAAATTCAGTAAAAATAAATTTTAAAATAATAATAAACACATTTTCACAAAATAAATAAGCAAAGGAAAGTGAAGAAAATGAGGCCACTTTCACTTAAAAATATTCCTGATTAATCAGTTACAAATTATGAATTTTATTGAATCTCTTCCCTTGAGTACATGTCATTTTAATATTTTGTTGATGAAATGACATAAGGCATTGCTGTGGCATATAGAAGTACAATAGTAGTTACAGCTTCTCTCTATATAATGATTTATCTAGAAGCTTGGTAGCAATATAAATAAATGTGATTGTTTTGATATTACACAATCAATGTGTTAACATTTAGAAAATCAGCATCACTGAGTGAACCAATGTTTTCCAAATGATCACTATACAATGTTAGAAAATCAGGCATGAGTAGAAAAAAATCCATTCAAAATATAAGCTAAATCAATAGATTAAAGTGTAAGAAGGTACAAACTATTTACTTATATGGTTTCAGATTCATACATTACAACGATCTTTTAGTCATGTTTTGGTATAATAGCAAATAAAATATCTACATTTACCCAGAAAGGCTATGCAAATACTCCTCCCTTTTCTAACTTTGTAAGCCAAGATTGCCTTGACCTACTACATCAAAACAATGTATTTTAGCATATTAATAGATATAACTCACATAAAACATTAGGAGCCCCTGAACTAGAACCTTGGTCTTTAGTCTTATATTTTGATATCCAAAGAAAGATGAGTGTTTTCTTTTGTTCTTGCTTTTACTTTTCTTTAAAAAAAAAAGAAAGAAACACACACACACACACACACACACACACACACACACACACACACACACACACCCTGGTGGAAACTGTCTCAATAATTTCCAAACATCTCCAATAAGAAACCTCACCCCGTTGTCCTCAAATAGCCTAGAACCCTACACACTCTACATCAGATCTCTTTCCTGATTAGGGCACACCTAGGAAAACAAAGTGACAGAGTGTAAGCTTTAAAATTCATTCCTTCTTGGAAATTAAAACAGGAGTTAGAGATTCTGAGCTTTGGTTACTTGGGGATGGTAATGAACCTCAAGCATGTAGAGGTTGCCTTCGGTGGCAGTGTGCTGTGACAGTGGGCACCTGCTTTGAGGGCCAAGCCCATGAGTTAATCATTTATATCTTGTTAAATAGGGGTGAAATCTTGGGGATACATGGAAGACATTTATCTTTACTTTCCTAAGAATATAAACCTTAATCCATGTTGGCATGGACATTCCTTCTTGTCCAATTTATGCTTGATATGTATATTGTTCTCTTGGAAATGCTGACATATTTGTAAAAAGTTCCCCTGGGACACCCTGACTTTCAAAGTTTGTTGTAAGCTTTTTTGATATATAATCCACCATCTGTGATTCTATTCTTAATTATTACTATAATTCTTTGCTTATAAGAAGCTTGATTCACTTGCTAGTCAGAATGCCTTATACCCGTTTGGCAACTGTTTTCATTTTAGACCTGAATGTAACAAAAAGTGTAACATTAATAGACTGTTTTCTTAAAAGTAGCATCACACCTCAAAATTTACCTGCAATCTGTCTTTATATTATGGGTCCAGTTCAACGCTAGCTAATAATCACAGGTTCTATGTCTTAAACTGGAAACATCTCTTGAAAAGTAATTAAAACAGAGTTCTTGCTGAAACTGAATTTTTGAAATGAATGTTTCCATTTTTACTGGAGCAGTGTTGGTTGCAAAATGTTTTATAGGACTATTAATAAACACCTTGGGCAGAAAATACCATCAGGTTAAAATGTACCAAAACATGCATTAATTGTCCCATAAAACATGTTCTGTTTCGTCTTATTGCTTAAATTAGATGGAGTTGCCAAGGCAACCTTGCATCCTACAATACCGCTGTGGCTAAAAGAGATACGCTAAACTCCATGCTCCACTTAGAGAAAGGCTGACAGGAAAGCTGCGCAGAAACGAAACGTTCTCACTGTTTACACTTGACTGCAAACGCACTCACACTGACATCGCAGAATTCAGTAACAAACAACATTAGCTGGAGATCAAACCAGGTCGAATGCCAGTTATTTTCAATGGACTTTTGAAACTGAGAGCAAAGATTTTCCATCTGGGCACTAAAGTCAGAAAACACCAGAATAGAAAAATATTCTTTCAAGCTCCCAGATCCACATTTCCAGTGCAGGCATAGAGCAACTGATCGCATGTTTCAAGTGAGATTCTAAGGTCTGATCCTCCTTAGGGTAATTGACCTATCTTCTCATTATGTACTTACTAATTTTTTCCATTCGTTATTTTATTTTAATCTGTTATTGAGTACAAAATGCTTTGACAGTGGCTGGAGAGTGCTGCTTTTTGATTCTAAAGTCTGGAAGCGCATGAGGTTAATACTCGCTAACGCCTATGACCACCACCAACAAAAAATCTCAGTGGCTAAACAAAATGAGGATTTATTCTAGTTTGTATTAAAATATGATCAAGGGTGTCAAAGTCATTTTCACCGGGGGCCACATCAGCCTCGCGGTTGCCTTCAAAGGGCTGAATGTAATGTTAGGACTGTATAAATGTAACTAATCCTCAACAATTAAGCGAGAGCTCAGGTAGAAACAAGGTGCCGGGCAGGATAAAACAAGGTGGAGGGCCGCGGGCCTTGTGTTTGCCACCTGTGATATAGACTGAGCAAGTCTCCGGGCTGGCTTTTTTTTCTTTCCAATTAGAGAGTCAGGAACCTATATGTCCCTTTCAAATTGTGAAACTGTCACCTTCAACACCTGGTGTCTGCAGTTGCCACAGAAGGATAAGAAACAGTGGGATTACACAGGTGGTTTTTTGGTAAAAGGACAGTGATGTTCACCTTGTTTTACAGGATTCCTCCTTTTCCAGTGGCTGGTGCACCAAAAAGATGACTTTATTAGCTCCAGCATCACAAACTTCACATTTGTGACCTAAATTCTATATGATTTATAAATAAATATAATTTATAATTAATAAACAGCCATTTGAGACATAAATAATAGGTTTCTTTGAGTTTCTTTGAATAAAAAAGATATACAAGTACATATTTGTGCATTCAAAAGGTAGCAAGCTACTTCTACTTATCTTCAAAATTTATTTTAGTACTAAGTAATGTGTCTTTTAGTTCCTTTCTTTGGATAGTGCAAGGCTGGGACAATTCAGTGTAGACAGTTGCATTTACCAAAAGAAGGAAATAATACTTGAGTAAAGAAAAGGTTAAAATGATGAAGTCACTGAAACTGAAAAGAACAGTTGATGTTTACTGACTACTAAGTAGATGTTAATGAGTATTTAATTTACAATGTATCAGTGAATGAAGGGATTGGTGGTGCTGTGATCTCAGTTTTACAGATGAGGAAACTAAGAGTTAGCAAGGTTAAGCATCTTGCCCAAGGTCACAATGCTGGTAGGTGACAGAGTCACGATTCCCCGAAGGCTGTCTAAATGCACTGTCTATAGTGCACTGCCAGTTAAAAAAAGCTTACGATGAAATAAGTTAGAGGTTTGTTTGATTTTAAAAATAGATAGGGCATAAGGATTCAAAATGCCTGACAACAACATGGTTTTGAAATTCTAGAACATAAAGAGAAAATGAGGAAGCCTGTAAACATCTATAGAATCAGCAATGTCAGGTTATCAAGAGAAGCAGCCCTGGCCATGAATAAGTGAAAGAAGACACCACAATACGATCCCTGTATGTGGTTTGAAGAGTCACTGTATGAAAAAAAAAAACCTAAACCTAGGGAGGGTGTGCAGAATAACTAATGCCTCTATTCTTTTTGGCCTTACTGTTTGTAGCAGTTTTCTATTTTTATCTTACCAGTGTGCAAACAGGAATTGATACGAGACATGGTTGCTCATTGATCTTCTGTATTAGTGCATGCTACTATAAATGTTTTCCTTAAAATACGATGCCCAAAACAGCAGACCAGACTGTGGGTGTTATCTGACCTGAATTTCCTATGTATGGCATTTTTCTATTTACAGCCTAACAATCCATTCCCTTTTTGCGACTTTGCCATTCCACTGTTTGATCACACTGACATGCAGTCTAACCAACCGCCCTCTCATCCTGCATGAACTAGTTTTTAAATAAGTTCTCAAGCATCTCTGCATTTGAAAATGATTTTTTAAACCCATGCGTAAACTGATCATTTATCCTAATTATAATCCTAATTAAAATTCATGTTTTCAGTTTTGACTCTGTTTTTAAGTGGATCCAGTTCTGACTCTGATATCTCACATATTCTGCATTTTAGCTTGGCAGCACTGTGTTCTTGCATTATTTAAATGCCATCTTTTCAAGTCACTTTTATGAGTCAAATATAAATGAGTAATTAAGTAAACAAATAGATGGGTAAATAAACAAGTAAATAATTTTATGCACAGGCCTCTAGGTGAAGATCTGTAGCCCTTGGCATTCGATGTCCAAAGCGACATTGAGCAGAGACCAGTGTCATGTGCTGTGAGTGTAGTGTGTTCAACAAACTGCAAGTGTATGTAAAACACGAGCATCAAGTTCATATTTTTGCAAACTGTAAAACAGAACATCATGACAAACACTGCATAGAGCTATTTGGATCCAGCTTCTTTCTTTTGCAGCTCACTCAGGAACTGGGTATAAGAAAGAGGTAAAGAATGGCAGTCATCAGTAACTGATGCTAGTGGAACCAGCAGGGAAGAGGAAATTGCTGAGGGAATACGTGCAAAATTAATAAAGTGGGCCAGAGAATACAATTGTGAATTCATCAAAAAAATAGGAGCCATTTGGAGGGAAAGGGTCCAATATATGAAACTGAGAAAACTGTAAGAGAGTTTAGAGAAGAATGTAGCGTTCTAAAAACGAAAGGCAGAACAATTACCTTCAGAAGGTTCAGCTCTGAAGTTGACCTCTATGTGCAGTGTAAGCAGGTTAAAGTGAGTGTGCATAATAGTTTAAATGTAAAACAGGAAATAAATTAGGAATCAAGATCATGTAGACAGCAGCTAGTAGTTGAAACCTGATCTTATATAAAGTGGATAAAGTTGGATAAATTTATTAGGAAATAATGGTAGCTCAGAGTACGGCAGCACTATATACTAGTAGTACTACTATATGCTAATATTACGAATATATTATTTTATATTACATATAGTACACTATATAGTATTTTATCACTATTATATATTCACTTATTCATATATATGAATTTGGTATATTTTTTAAAATGTATTTTGGTATTCGAATGGCTATGAAAGATTATTAATTTATGAGAAATGCAAGAGAAATTCTGCTTTGGATAAAGAGTTTGATGAGGTTATTTCTAAGAAAGTATAATCTTATTATTTTGTAACACCTTAATACCTACTTATATAGCAACTCCACAAAAAGGGACTAGACGTTGAATGCACTATCATAGCTCCACCGGGAGTGGGAAGGTAGGGAGATAGAATTTCATTTGGATCAACCTCTGAAGGCCTGACAGGGGCGGCCTATATATTTATCTTTCAGAATAGTTAATTCTCCCCTGATAGCTGCCGAAGTTAATATGTTGACAGCGTGACAGTAGTGGAAGATAACAAGCAATTACAATGAACACTAAAACTAAAATAAACAGTTTATGCAGCGAGCCTGGCTGCATTTCCATGGGTTGATCATGATTAAAGACCCGTGAAAATCCTCCAGGATCAGTCTCCAGCAGGCAGAGCTTCTGAGCGAAGGGTCCTTCGGCTCCATTTGCATTTGAGTTAACACCAGGCTTGCTCAGAGACTGGAGATTTTCAATTAAGCCTTTGTGAATAAAGACAAAACCTTTTATAAAGCAATTGTCTAGCAATCAGTGGCAACCCAATTTTAAACATGCAGTGTGGCCAAATTGGCTAGGTGATCATAGTGGGGACGGGGGAGAGGGATTGGGAAGAAAATATGTCAGAACTAAAGCCGCAACTGAAAGTCCCAACACAAGCTTGCTTTCCTAGAGTCCCATTGGAAGGGACAGTCTGATTGAATATCTCTAATTATCTTTCCAATTTAATATTTACTGGTTATGGGCTCTATTGTATTTATTTTTAATACCTTTTTAGCTCAATAAACTTTAGGGAGGGGAAGTCAATAATATAATAAACTATTGGAAATTGAATTAAAGTGAGTCAGCTTTCATCAATACACAGAAACTTGATGCTTAAAGTATAAGAAATGGACCGCTGTTTCTCAGAAGTGGGTTCTGTTTTACTTTTGTATGACTATGGGGTAAAATTTTATAGGCTATTAAGTTCACAAATCTCAGGCTGTTTTGTTTCTCTTAGAATTAATAGTAATAAATCTGGAAGGAAACTTTTTGAGACAATTATTTAGGGCCTTCTGAACTCGGCACGGTTGTTCGCAAACAGGGGTATCTGCTTATGCATATGAACATCCTCAAATACAGAGGCTGAAAGGACAGGCGAAAGTTCTGTTGGGATACCAGCTCCAGAGGTCAGGTCATTAAAACCATATATTCCATGGCATTGTGTAATAGCCTGCATATCTTCCTGGAAGTTAAGGTTTATGATCAAGACTAACAGAATATGTAGATATGAAAGGAAATACACAGGATGGTACAAACCCTGTATTTGACAAGAGTATAGAGCTTCAAATATCTAAGTTATGAAAACTCAAAATTTTAGTCAAAATGATGGAGGTAGAATTTGAATCCACTTCTACTCTATTATATATACTATTTCTTGGCTACATTTTCATAGAAAGTCATGGTATTGGTATTCTCTAACATGTTTAAATTTGCCTTTCAAATAAGTAAATCCCTTAGGTCCTCCCACTAGTGATGAATATATTGTTTCCCCATACTTGCTTTTCATGTCAATTCAGCTGATAGCCAGGGGATGTTTGTGGAACTTGGCTGAAAAGGCAAATGTATCGTGGAAACTTTGGGACAGTCTCGCTTCTATGCCAGATAGTGACCCAGAGTGATGGTCACAACCAAAGCTCGATTGTCTTGGATCCACTGTGCTGAGACTGAACGTGAGGCTCCTCCTCATGACTGACAACAAATATGGAAAATGCCCAATTTTGCACATGAACTACTTTCAGCAAAATGAAATACAGACCTGTAAATTAATCTCCGTAATACCGTCATGCTCACTTTCTTGCAATATTGTGATTTTTCTTTTGGTGGAGAGAGATGACATTTGGGTTATAGATCTCAGAATTATACGTGGAAGTCTGTTTTCTGCCTGTGTTTTGAGTGAAGAATTGCTGATGTAAAGGCGCTTTGCCCCCCTTCTCTGTACTACAATCCCTAACCATGGACTTCCAGGTTTCCTAAATGAGCCTTCCTTAAGATCTTGAGCTCCTTTTTAGATTATGTGCCTGGTTTCCTGTCGTTTACATTTATTCTACACAGCAACAAAGTAGTAAGCAAAGGAGAAGGGAGGGAGAGTAATATTTCCTGAGGGCCTACTGTGTGGATGCTCCCAGTAGACATGGGTTTATAGTATGTAAATCTCTTAATCACCCTATGAAAGTCTAACAGTAATTCCCCTTGTTATAGATGGGCAAATATGTGTTTGGAGATATCTAAAATCAGCAAGCAGCAAGTGCAGAAAAAAGTGGAAATTTAACTTTTATTGCTTTTACCAAAAGTCTATTTACTCTACTCCTCTGACATCCTGAGATAATTCCTGTCTTCACTTAAGGAGTCAGGGACCACAGCTGAATGCTTTACAAAACAGGAGTTTAATTTTTGCAGTTCTGGTTAACCGAGCTCTCTGGCTGAACCGAGCATAGACATGTCATGAAAAGTTGTTGAAAAGCATTTAAGAAACACAAAGAATACTGGTTCTGTTGACTAGATAAGAAAAAAAGAAGGAAAGCAGATTCTGAGGAACTATGATGAGTTCACTTTGGAGGAGATGGGGGAAGATGAATGAGAAGGTCAGAGGAAGGTCGTAGGAGAAAGAAAATATTATTGAAATAATGTGGTAATAACATTCCACGTTTTTTTAAAAACCACACTAAAAAAATAGAAGGGAATCTTTATGGAACTCAGTTTAAATTCTGTTACATACTAACGCTATGAACTTGGTTGCTTTTTTTTTTTTTCATTTTTTGAAAAAGAAAGATAATGTTATCTACCACGTAGGGATGCCTAGTGAGAGACAAGTTATGGAGAGAACTGTGACCCCTGAACCCGCCCCCAGCTGGCTGTGGTCAGGGGCAGATGCGGGGCTCTCGCCCCTTCCTCTCCTTAGTTTCAAGGAAGGGGAAAACATTTAAAATATTAATGTCAATTTTTCTATGGGCTTTGACATATTCAAGATTTTTCTGTGGGAAAGAAATGCCATAGGTAAATAGTGTATGCTTCTCACCACTGTCAACTAACTTGACAGTTATTTTCATCATTTTTATTATGTATTATTTTTCATAAAGTTGAAAGAAAAATTTCCCCCTTCCCAGTTAGCATGGCAGCCTCAAAGTTTTTCATTCCTTTTTTGATAAATGACATGACATGAATCAGCTTTTACTGCATAATATGAACAGTTTCCCGTAATAAAAATGCACCATACAGCACTTCCATTGCTTTTATTCGATTTAAGGTTTTTTATTTTAGATGTTTGCACTGAGACATCCATGTAAACCATTTTTTCAAATCAGAAGTATAAAGTGTGCCTTTAAGACCATTCTATTTTAACCTAAAAGAAAAGACAAAGCAATCCCATGTTAGCTTACGTTTCTACACATTATTATTATTATTATCTACCTCATAATAAAGAAAATTGTGACGAAAATTTGGAAGAAGTAATGTAGAAGCAAGCATTATAATTATTGCAAAACTGACATTAACTGAATCCATTATTGTGGTAATGGTCATTCAATGATTTATACTGTTCAGTGTGCTATCATATAAATGACTGATTTGGACTAGGTAGATATTTCTGCTTTAAAAATGTGGATTCCAATAATTAAAAAGAACAAGTTACTTCACTGATACTGCCAAATCAGTTTAAGAGCCAGGTGCAATTCTCTGCTGAGTTCTTACTGACGTGTCTGCTGGTAATGTTGGCATAGCTCCCTGATGAGCGCCATGGAAGGAAGACATGGGAGGAGGACCGGCCTCATCGAGAAGGGTTAAGTGTTTTCTTGGGGGTAAATAAAAGGTAGGCTTATAAATCACTGTATCCCTTTCTGTATATCAGTTAATTGCTAAAATTGGGAGCCCAGAAAAGACAAGTTTATGACGGCATCAGAAAAAAGGTGCTAATGAAAAATACAAAAGGGCTTAGATATGAGAAAAGGTTTTCCTAAAAGTTATAAGGCTATCCTTGAAAAACGTGAAAAGAAAAAAATAAAGGAAACTTTTGGTTAATCTCCATCCTCTTCTCTCCCTATCACATATGAAGAGTATGGGAGTAAGAGCAAATTATAATTTATTATCAGTATTTGACTAAGCCGATCACTCTCTCCTCCTTGAAACACTGTCTGCTTTTACTTGATTTTCTTTGACTTTGGATCTTCTATTTCATCTTAGTTGTTTTCCTTTGGTTCCTCCTTGTGGTGCAAATGCTCAGACTTTTTTTTCCTAACTGCACTCAATTACTATACAACCTAATTTGTTCTCAAGACTTTATTTAGCATCACTATGCCAAAATCCCCCAAAATTCATGTCTGTAACTGACACCACTTAATTTTTTAAAAAAAAAAGAAAGAAAGAAAGAAAGAAAAGTCCAGGTAAGACATAAATGTACTTTGTGAAGTCAGGATGGGCATCTCAGAGTCCTTGCGCCCTGAGCTAGTCTTAAATAATGGAGCAGGTTTTACATAGCAAGGACATGTGCAGTTCGTGGAGAACAGCTAAAAATGCCTCTGTCCTGTACAAGGGCCAAGAGGTAAAATATTTATGTTTAAATTGAGATTTTATGTGGACAGTATTGAAAAAAGCAGTTAGAAAATTTGATAAGAATCATTTTTTGGATAAACTTCAACTCAAGAAACAAAATTTTATTTTACATGTAACTGCTCCATTCTATAATCTACTCATCTAAAGGAAGCACTTGTAATACTCCTAGTTGGCTTGATACTGGAATCAATTTAAGCTATTCTAAGACAGAGTTGGAAACTACCAAAAGCAAAATTAAAACACGTAGTCTTTTAGAGGGCTCCACGTTGACAGTGAGGATGTTTGTGTGGAAGTAGGGATTCCTAAACTTCCTATGTTGATAAAAATAATCAGTTTTTGGAGAGAAAAATATTGTTAACAAAATATGACTTTTACTACTATTTTGTTCAGGAGGGCAGAAGTAGAATTAGACCTTTCAATCAAAGCTGACATTAATAAAGAAAATTCTATATGCCATATTGCTAATAAGAAATTGATTTGTAGTGTGTGTGCCTGTGTTTATTTTACAAATTAATTTATGGGTAAACAAAAAGGTCGATCTGTGGAGTAGGAAAGTAGAATGTAAAGGACAACCAAGTAGAAGTGAGATTTTTGCTTGGCTTCATCAGGGATTCAGTACATGAACTTAAACATATCACATAATCTATACATTCCTTATAATTTTCATTCATAAGCTGTAAAACTTAACTTTCCCTGGTTCATTGAATTAATTGTCTATGGATTAAAATAGACAGTGAACTTGAAATTGTTTTCATATGCATAACCTGCAAGTCAAATAGAAGGTGGTAACTATTGTTGTAAATAATATTGTATACAAGTGGACAAAGATAGATTGGAATGATGGGTTAGCTGCTCTGGCACCTACAGAGTAGTCTTGGACACAAAACCATTCACCATATTCCAACTAAATGGTAAAGCAAGGAAATGAAGGTACATACCTAATTTGGTGAAGGCTACAATGGGATTTTCCTGGGCATGAGATAAACAACTGACAGACATCCTGAATAAAAGACTGCATGGTGTTAAGAAAAAACAAGAAAAGGGGGAGGGTTATCCCATATGAGTATGTTCATCGAAACATATGTAATAACTTTGAGGATTCTATAGTCTTGCTGCTTCTCACTTTGACTCTCCTAAATTAATTTAATGAATAGGGAAATATAAATTTATTGCTACACTGGCTTCCCTGTCCTACTAACTAAAAAAGGCATGCAAGTACCCTGGCTGGTGTGGTGCAGTGGACTGAGTGCCGGCCTGTGAACCAGAGGGTCTCCAGTTCGATTCCCAGTCAGGGCACATGCCTGGGTTGTGGGCCAGGTCCCCAGTGAGGGCCACGTGAGAGGCAACCATACATTGCTGTTTCTCTCCCTCTCTTTCTCCCTTCCCCTCTCTCTAAAAATAAATAAATAAAATCTTAAAAAAAAATTTAGAATAGGGGTTTTGCCTTTGCTTCTTTTTCTTCCCCTTAAACATTGTTTTAAAATAAGCACTCCCTTCACTCACGTATGCAATTTTTCTTATCTCCACTCCTAAAACTGTTTTCTTTACCTTTGCATATGTATCTGGAAGGCTTTACCATCAACTATCAAGTCGATACATGTTGGACTCTGCAGTATATTGTTCTCCTCTCCTCTCTCGGTGCACTGCCTCCCTCCTGAAACCTGCCCAGTCTGTGCGTGCAGATCCTGCCTCCCGTCCATGTCATGTCTCCTAAATAATCTTTTTTTAAACAGAGAAAATGGAGAAATACAAGAGTTATTTTAAAAGCATATTTGTACCCCTATGTATTTCCAAAACTGATAAAAAGTGTTTTGAGGCTGCCATTTGACAGTTAAGAGTGAAAATGATTCTACAGAACAGGGGGTTACAATCAAGATAAGAAAAGTCATTAGCTACCTGCCAAGTTATTAGTCTGTGCCTGATCCTAATTTAGTTGGAAGGTCAAAGTGATTAACATGTAGAACAGAAAGCAAACATGAGGAAACTCCTGCCAGAAGAACTCTTTGTAAATAGTATTCCTGGGTTTAAGATGATTTTCTCAGAGTATAAAAGGAGACATTTCTATGATTGCTAGCATTACTTTGGCTATATGTATAAATAAATAAATAAATATATATATAGAAATATCAAGAATCATATACATATGATATATGAATAAATATATATATAATGTATGAATAAATATATATTGGACCAAAATAGTGACATTGGTGATACAATATAAATATAATCTTAGACCAGACTCAATTTATGGTACTAGAAAACTGGGGATCTTCAAGACCTGTTTAGATAATCCATAAAGTCAAATTCTTTTAAAATAAAATGAAAACAACATTTTCAGTTTTTTCACTGTGTTGACATTTGTATTGATGGTTTAGGAATTATGGCAGATGAAACTGCTGGTAAGTTACAGTAAATCAATGTGGTAGTATCAAACTCTACTGGCGATTATTTTATTCTTGACCACCACACACTCACATTAAAATATGCCAGCTTAATTTAAGAATGTGTTTGATGAATCAGTAGATATTAATTTTTATATCTAATCCTTGAATACATATCTCTTTAATATTCTGTATGAGGAAATGGTAAGTATGCTTATAGTATTTCTTCCCCATACTAATTAATGTTAATGGGTTATCTCCAGGAATATCACTTGTGCAGTCAAGTGACATGCTAAATTAGCCACTTAGTTCTTAGAAGGCCATTTTCATTTTATTTGTAATTATGACTAAGTGGCAATATATGTATGGTCATTCAAACCTAGGTGTTAAGTAGATATTTTCTCAAAAATGAATGAATGAGCTTGTTACTTCAAGGCAAAAAATGACAGTATCATCAAACTTTCCAATGAAAATTAGGATTTTTGGAAACTACATATGGAACACATGGAGCTAGACAGCTTTTTAATACTTAAAGACTTTTCTGATGAAATCAGTAGTGACATTAGTGAATTTGACTTCTTGACATTTAAATGTCAAAATTTAGAAATTCAACATAGGTTAGTAAACCAAGGTCTCCCAATGATAAATGTAAGATTTTTTTTTCAAGAACAATTGATGAATAAAAATTCATTCAACATTAACCAATGACTTTTAAATGTAACAAGTATAAAGAGTTTATTGTGTTGGTCTCAGATTTCCACATTGCAGGTAATATTTAGGAAGCTACCCTTGTCATATTTTGTGTAGTATCAACAGGACCACGTGTAACTATCTGAAGAGGAAATTACTTCTCCCTTTTCCATATATGTGTGAGCTTGGGTGTTTGTTGTATGCTTTAACCATACAACATATTGGTAAATACAGAATTCAGAAGCTGTACATCAGTCAGGGTTTTCCAGAGAAACAGAACCCATGGATTTATTATAGAAATTGGTTCTATAACAGGATTATGGAGACTGAGAAGTCCCATGATCAGCTGTTTGAAAGCTGGAGAATCAAGAAGACAGTGATGTAATTCAGTCCGAGTCTAGAGGCCTGAGAACTAGGGAAGCCCGTGGCATAAGTTCTGGTTCAAGTCTGGTGTCCAAGGGCAGAAGAACATGGATGTCCCAGCTCAAACAAAAAGAACAACTTTGTCCCTCCTCTCCACTTTTGTTCTATTCAAACTCCCAACAGTTTGGATGATACTCACTAACTTTGGTAAGGGTGGATCTTCTCTGTTCAGTCTACCAATGCAAATGTTAATCTTTTCCAGGGACACTCTCAGAGACATACCCCAAAATAATGTTTTACCAGGCATTCCTTCAGGCTGACACATAAAATCAACCATGGCAGAAGCAAATACGAAAATCTAGCTGTCTTCTGTTAAGCCACAAAGATTTGCAAAAATGTAGAACTGACACTCTTCTCACCAAATATTTGTGTTTTGGGAATTATGTTTATTTTGTTTTATAAACATTATTTATGTTAACATATTATGGAATTTATTATTAATGTACTAATAAATATTTTTAAACTCTCAGATTTATTTTATAATATGGAAATATTTATAACCCATTTGTTTATACAACTGATACATAAAGCTCTCAATAATTTTTAAAGTGGGGCCCTGACCCCTATTCTACACCATTCATTAAAATTAACTTGAAATAGATTAAGACTTAAATGTAAGACCTGAAACATCTTCTAGGGGTTTTCTTCTGGAAAACCCCTAGAAGAAGATACAAGGAAAAATTTCCTTTATATTAATCTTGTCAGTGATTTCATAGATAAAACACCAAAAATTACAGGCAACAAAAGCTAAAATAAACATATTTCCCTTATCTAGAAATTTAATTTTCCCTTTGAGGTTCCAGTCTTAATAACTATAAATGTCATGATTTCTTGGGTTTTGTTCCTCTCTGAATTTCTGTAGTGGTATGATATCATGTACTACCATGATAGTAACAGGTATATAAACTTTCAGAAAAATGAAGGAAAATCAAGTAGGGTCATAGAGAAGTTCTCTGGAGTAATTGGACTAGATATGAAAATTAGACAAATTTGATTAATGCAAAGGAAGGTAGGCTTTTCAGGTGTAACACAAAGTCATAACATTGAGAATTATTTTGAGGATGTGTGGGTGGAAATGGGGAGTTCTATCTGAGTAGAGCAAAGACTTCATATAAAAGACTAGTGAAAAATACCACTGGGCAATAGGATGAAACAAGGTGATGATCAGCCTTGATACTTAAAAGTTGGGATCCTATTTAATTGCCAAACATGTGCTCCCAAACTGTGCTATGTGAACTAAAAGAGAAAGGAAAGGCCATTTAAATAATATATATTTACATTTTAATATTTGCATGTTTTAATAGTTGTGTATATATTGTGAATTTATTTTAATTTCTATTAGAAATAAATACCAAGTAGTTATAAAGGTATAATGATAATTATACAAAATACTTCTATATATTTACTTATGGAACAATAAGTCAATTTTCAAATGGCATAAGTAAATAATAGTACAAATGAAAGGCAGATATCTAATTAAAATATTTTGATTAGAAAATTCTTCTCATTTAAAGCCCAAACATTATCAGAATAAATTCACATTCTTTGTATATAGGAAAACTTAAATTTACAGTAATCGGAATCAAACAACAAGCAATCCCAAAGCCATAATGGATGTGACAAGTGTCAGTACATTGGCTGTCCTTGCCAGTTATATTTGTGGGACAGTTTCCCAGTTATTATTGACCTTTATTTTGAATCCCAGTATGCCAGAGATTTAGGGCATTCACCTCTCTTTCATCTTTTTAAGTCTGCTACAACTTACTGTTCCACTGAACTAGTTCTGAAATTATTTTCTTTCATCCATAGTGCATTAAATTTTAAAAAGGCATTTTAATTGCTTACCCAAGGGTGAACTGAATATATATTTGGGAATCCTGGGTTCTCATTTTAGCTGCATTGCCTTGGGCAAGTTTTCTGGGCATCTCTATTCTTTGATGATGATCGTGACTCCTTAAAATTCTAAAATGCATGAAGAATGATAAATGTGCCAGGCACAATATCAGGTGTTCTACATACCATCGAATTTCACTAATCACCCAACAGTTCTGTAACTATACCTATAAACAGCACCATTTGTAAGTGGGATTGTTGATACCTAAAGAGGGTCAGTTCCGCATATGCTCAAATGTGAAACTGTCCCTTATAAAAGGAATAGTCTTACGGTTGAGTCCTTTAATATCACTCAGAATTTGGAGTACTCTCTCAATTACCTATTTTACACAATAAAATGCCATATAAGGAATATATCATGGTTTTAAAGAACCTTAGTCACAGGTGGCATTAAATGTGTATAGACGTAGAATTGCTTTCAATTTAAAAAAAGAGACCAAGAAATTTAACACTGACTTAATAATGATCTTTGAGTATATAATTTCACAATTCCAAATGATGGGGATGATTATAAACCAGACTTTGAATATCATTTAAAAAACCAATAGAATAAAATGTCATGGCTGGTGTGGCTCAGTGGATTGAGTGCTGGCCTGTGAAGCAAGGGGTTGCTGGTTTGATTCCCAGTTAGGGCACATGCCTAGGCTGTGGGCCAGGTCCCCAGTTGGGGTGCTACAGAGGAAACCGCACATTGATGTTTCTCTCCCTCTTTCTCCCTCCCTTCCCCTCTAAAAATAAATAAATAAAATCTTTTAAAAAATACTGTGTAAAAACCAATACAGTAAGTCACTATGATTACAGCCATTGATAGAAGACAAATAAGAGGGAAAAAATCAACTGTGCTAAAACCACGCAAATGACACTCGAGACTTGAAGTAATATTTTCACTTAAGTATCTTCCAAAAATCAAAAATTCAGTGTCTGAACCAGATCTGGAAAAGAGTGTTAAATGACCTCACAAATAACTCTATTTATAAGAGTCTGATGTTTAAGATGATTATGAAGAGTTACTTGTAATAAAATATGATAAAGTAATGCTACCTATAAATAAATATATTATTTTTAATAAATACCTTGAAATATATAACTAAATTTTGAATTAAGTATTATAAGCAAATATAAAACAATTTATAAATTTAAAATTTCTTTTGGATCTGGCTGGCGATAATTATTAGTGGGAGTAGTCATGTTGTTAGTATGAGTAGAGGAGTGGAGAGTGGGTCGGAGAAAAATATTAGGGATATGTTGAGGTTGTTATCGGCAGCTTGGTTGATAAGGGGGACTTCTCATTTCAACTTGGGGAGTCCCTTATACTTGATCAATTATAGTTACTTGTCTATAATATATAACCAGGAAATTACAGAGAAGGGATTCAAGCAAAGATCTGTTTGAATTAATAGTACTTTCTATATTTAATAAATTATGTTAAAATTTTGCATAATGTCAATGTAAGAAGCACCCAAACCTGTAGAGAATTTTTTGTGAGTTTATTTGAGCCATAATGATGACATATACCGGGAGGCAAAATCTCAACAGATTGAGGAAATGCTCTGGAGAATGGCAGTTTTACAGCTTATTTTATACATTAGAATCAAAAGAAGAGACATATGGAAAGTTACATGAAATCCACTGGTGGTAGATGAAGAGGGCAGGAGAAAGAATAGGAGGGAAATTTCTAGGTTGGATAAAAGGCAAAACTGAAAAACACATAGTTATTTTATATTGGTGGGTACAGGATAGTTAACTAACATTTACTGCAGAAAGAAAGTACTGAGGGAACAAGATAAAAATGAGGGTTTCTGTGCTCTCCTGCTCTGGAGCTGGCGGTTGTGCCTTTGAGTAGACAAAGAAAATCACTGACATACTGAAGATAAGTCATCCTAGATGCGTAAGAGCAATGGACAGAGGTCACTTAAAGTAAAGGCTGACCTTTGGTAAGGAAGCTACAGGCTTGGGACTTGACTATTCACTATGACCTGGCCAGTTAGGCATTTGTGATCAGACCATGCATGCTGTGTGATTACTTGTGGACTCTGAGTTTGTCAGATCAACCATGAGCTTGCCACTGAGCTTGCCAGGTTTATTGCATAGCTTTCTTTATATTGACAGTAAGTTCTTATGAATACCTGCATAATTCAAAGGAGATTAATAGTTACTGAGGTATTCAAGAGAGTCTTAATGATCCATGTAAAATTTGAACTGAGTATTGAAGGATAGTGAAGACGTATATTGACAGAAAAAGCATTGTAGTCACAGTGAATATCAGACCTAGAGTCATTCCATTTAAACTAAAAATTTCTGTTTGGTGAACAAACAGTAATACTATTATCATTCCTACCAAAAAATGCTTTACATTTATTTGGGGATTACAGTTAAGAACCATGCCAAAGCATATTGGAAAACCGTCTCATTCAATTCATATAACGACCCTGAGAATTGCCATCATTCTCATTCTAACAAAGAAATTTGAGGCTGAAAGGAAAGTAAGTAATTTACCTGATAGCATAAAGAAAATACCAAAGCTCTGGCCCAAACCCAAGTGTATCCAGATCCACTATCTGAGTTCATAACCCATAGTATTCTGTTGCCTTAATCTCTCATTACATTTTAAGATTAAAAAAAAAAAAAAAAAACTTAGAAGGAGAGATTAGAAGGAGGGATTGTCAAGGAACATTTTAAGCAGGGACTGTATTTTGAGCTTGGCCTTGAAAGATATGTACAATTTAGATATTCGAAGGAGAAGTGGGAAACTATGATAATGTGAACTGAAGGGTGTAACTATGAATGAAGGGGGCATGGTTAGGAAAATGGGAACTGTGAATAACCACCTTTGCCCCAATTGACTAGCAAACAAAGAAAACATGGCTTTGTCATTGTTGATTTTTTAAATCGTCTTCCATTGAATTATTTTCCTTAAACAGCTAAGAATATATAGATACTGATTTATGATGATTAACCAAGGGTTCAAGGAAGAAATATCCAATTTATATGATTCAAAAGGGAATAATAAATGACCCTGCCATAACTGAGTCAGCACCTTCCATTGGATTGTTAAAATGATCATCTAGCTCTTATGCTTTTGTCTCTCAATGTTCACAAACAAATGTTTTTAATGTGAAGTCAGCATTGCTAGATACAGTGTTATATTCTATGAGACTTGGCAGGCATTTGAGAAAACCTTGGGAAAAAGAGCTATTAAATTGCTCTTTGCTTTCCAACTCACTCCTCACAGTTACTCATGGGATGCTTTAAGCAGAACTAAGTAGTGCTTAACGTAACTATGAACAGACATTCCACATGCGGCCTCACACAGGCTGTGGCTCCATTGTCCTCTCCATCAGGCTTTCTATAATTTATAAATAGTGTAAACTAAAAAAAAAGAAGAAAAATCAATATTTTTATTTGCAATAACAAAAAACTGTCATTTCAGTTATTTTAAAAAATCACGTAATTTTATTACCTTGCAATTAGTGTTTAGGAGTGCATTTAAAAGGACACAGGCCAACTATAATTTGGACCAACCCATGTAAAAAGCCTCACTGCCTTCCACTTATCTTGATATCCCCTCGTTGCTTCTTCTGCACCTTTCCTCCTAGAGTTCTCTTTGCCCTAATTCTCCCTTACCACCCTCTGGCTGTCCATTTCTGCCTACTTACCAATGCCCTGCTCAGATTTCATTTCCTGAATGAACACTTCCCTTGCTAGTCCAGTCTTCAATTTCTATGTATGTCCATGCATCACACAAGTTCATTTTGGGTGTTAGAATCTGCACAGGCATTTGTTTGATAAGGCACTAATATTTAGAACTAAAGGAATGAGTCTTACGAGTATTTCAAGCATCAGCATGTGTAGACTGTATAAGTGCAACTGAGCTCCTGGAATACTGCGGCTGTTCCGCTAGCCCAGGGTTGGTCCTGAGTAGCTGTGGTGATCAGTGATTGCCCTCAGTTTCTCACCTTCTCCTGTTAATGGATTCTTATGGTCATTTCCTCTCCAGCACCCTAGAAATGCCCTTGCTTGTTCTGTGTCTGCCTCTGATACTTCGCTTTTTCTCCAGGAGATGTAAGATGCTACCTCCCCTATGGCCTATGTTGAGGGCTTTCTGTCTTGTCATTGAAGCAGTTAGTTTTGGTGTCCACATTGTGCTTTGGCTTAAAACCAAAATTGCTAGAGCTTATCCACTTTTCAGGTCCTGTGATTTACCTTATGTACACTGATCTCTAGAAATCTTAGAATATTCTTAGACCATTTATTTTATAGCCCATACAGTACTTTGTGTATGTTCTTTATCTGAATTTACCTACACTTATATAGTACTACTGTCCTATATTACATGTATGTATGCATATATCTATCATTTATCTTCTTTCCAGGTAAGCAGCCATGTATATGTATAAGTAAGAAACTAAATGTGATAAATATTATATTAAAATAAATCATCTTGCTGCTTGTTGTATAGTCAATAATTTAGTTAGAGCCAAGTAACACACCACATAATACTCAGGACTAGGAGCATTTATAAGTGCTTAATGAACTATTTGTATTTAACACATGAGTAAAAATGTCTAATTGTTAATGTTATAATAATCCATAGGAGAAAGAGACCATTTTAGAGTGGCCCAACTTAATGTCTGTCAAGTTAATGGTCAAATGGCTGTGTTTCAGACACCTGTGTCTAGTCCAATCCTTGCATCCAGATAAAATCAATATTAAACCTACAAATAAACTGCACAGTTTGCTTATGTTTTGCATATCGAGCAGTTAGTACTTTTGTGAAACTTGAAGCTAATACAATATGTTTTCAAGGTTTTATTGTAAATATTTATTTTATTCACAATTACAAAAGAAAAACTTGCTCAGTAGGGGGAAAATGCCAAGAATAGAAAAACTCAAAAAGAGAGTAAAATTACACATTGCCCGACCCATTTCTAACTCCACCTTGTCAGACTTTTGCTTATAACTACACAGTATCTGAATGGTGTCATTTAAGTCTGCATAGCTCTCCTTGTCCTTGCTGGTCCTACAGGATGTGTAGTAACAAGTGTGCAAGTAACTGAAAGGCAGGAGAGGAGAGTCAAGAGAACAAAAATTTCCGCCAATTAGAACTAGTTTATATGCATTAGTACATCTGCATAGACAAACATCAATATTTATCAATAACCCTGCTCGATTCTGCATTTCTGATGCTGGAAAATCACAAGGAATATGGTGACAGACACATGGAGCACAGTTCTGACCTTCAGAACAGCTGTGCCGAGGCTCCCAGGGAGAGAACCAAGAGGCTGCTGTGGGCAAGTGGCCAGGCAGGGTAAACAAAAGGAATGGTTCTCAGCTCCAGGGCTTTCTCTCCTCTGCTCTCAGGGTAGAGAAGGCACAAATTCCCATCTGTCCTTCTCAGAATGATAAAGGAAATCACTCTCTGAGATGCTTCTGATCCAAGAATGTATAGATTTAAGCAGAGTTTTCAAATAAAAAGAGAGACAGATTTATGCTATTTCAGTGTAGAACTGGAAGAAGTATCAGGAAAGTACAATTTTTAGAGTTAATGTGTGTTACTCCCCAAATGCCAGAATGTATAAAATCAGAGAAATTTCAGAAATCAACTAGTTTTCCTGTTTTGTTCAGAGAGGACATTAATTTCTTTTTGTGTTTATCTTATGTTTCATGTATTTGATTTTTTTTTTCAGTTTGAAAACTTTCATTGATTTTATTTCAGTGAAGTAAGCAGTAAAATATAGCACTTGGATTTTCACTGTAGGTCAGCCATTTATGAGGTGATAACCTCAATCAAGATATTTACTATCTCTTTGCCTCATTGTCCTTATAGGTAAAATAGGGATGAAAATAGTCCCACACAAAGTTGTGAGAATTGAATGATTTATGACATGTAAAGCATTTAGAATGTTGTATCTGCCACATCATAAGTACTCAATAATTGTTGGCTATTTTTAAGTCTCATAACATAGTTAAATCAGCTATTCAATTTCATGGATGAGGAATCCAAGGTACCTGCTTAGGGTTACGGTTAGAAATGCGAGAGAGACAGAGATGGAACTGGATGATCTGATCCATGTGACTTCATTTGATGCTGCGCTTACAGGTGGGCTCAGTCTGGACTGAATGCACCAGTGGGAGGCAGGAATGAGGTTTTTAATATGCGGGTCGCTTTTATCGCAAGCTAACAGGTGGAGCGGGCCGTTTTTGCTAATGTTTTGTGCAAATGGCAACATTCAGTAAAATTATGATAACTTTAGTTTTACATATTTTTTTCAATGAAACTTTTTGTGATTTACTATAAAATGTATACTGAATTATTTTTCTTAAATTTTAAACAGACAAATACTGGAAAACTCACTGGAAATTGAAATAAAAGTAATAAAATATGTAAAAATTCCTATTTATTGAAAATATTTTGAAAAAAGTACATAAAATGTGTAAAAAAAGAAGAATGAAGTTTTAGTAGTGTTTTTTTGTGTGATAATCGTTAAAACATACATACATAATTCACCATTGTCTGTGTTAAAGAGACTCAAATTTTGTCCTTTGGAATTCGTATATCTGCATGTTAGCATCCCTTTAGAGCAATAAAAAGGTATAAAAATAAACGTTTTTATCCATTACCTGCATTCTACCACTAGTCTACAAAAACGTATTTATATGTGTCCCGTGCTCCACCACCTGTCAACGTAAAGTGTATAAATACGTTTCCCAACTACAATGTGTTAAAATAAAAAATGTAGGTTTTGTGAGGTGGTAGGGGAGGGGTTAGTCTTTTGCTTTTCTGGGTGGATGCCTCAGGGTTTCAGGATGTGGGCTGGGGCGACAGGTTAGGTAAAGGGCCAGGCTTTTGCCCAGGTACAGGAGGGTCAATCTGCCCACTGGTCATTGTGGCTGGGTCAGATGTCTATTGTGGGAGGTGGGAGACAGTTTCTATTAAGCCACAGGCTATCGATTGAGTCGGGATAACTGAGTCATGGGCAGTCCAGAGGGTTAGAAGACTGGCCTGAGGGGGTCATGAGCAGTCTGGGATAGGCTGGGAAACTGGCCCTGACCCTTTCAATTCAAGAGTCAACGGCAAAGTCAGAGGTACTCTTTGCACATTTTAAACTATTTCTAAGTCACAAGACTTGTCCTTTCTTAGCACCTCTATTAACATTAGTGAAGCATTTTTCACTAATTCTTTTGTATATGTTTATTTCTATTTATCAGATTATAAGCTCTGTATAATGAGAATAGTATTTATATCTCCACCACGTCTTTCACGGTTCTTGCTATGATAGTGTAAGAAAACGTGCACAGGCACTTGTGAAAAATGGGAAGACTTCATTCAAGACTATGGCAGTAAGGGGGAGAGGCTAAACTCAATTTTGCTAAAACCAGAAGTGGAGGATTTATAAAAACAGGGGTAAGGTAATGGAAAAATTATGAAGGACGTCAGAGGTAATGCAATCATTGCTGTTTGCTTATTGTCACTTATTACAATTAGGCTCCTGCCGTTCTACAGAAACGGGGAGAGGGGCCCTTTTCACTGCAGATTCCATTTCAAAGCGATGGCTCCTAGGCCTTTAAGGATGACAATCCTGGGTTGTAAAAGATTTACATCTCAAAGAGGTTGAGAGTGAGTTTACAATTGCAAATTTTCTAATGTGAATTATTTAATGCTTCATTAATTTATTCCTAAATATATTCCTTAGGATCCAAAAAGATGTTAGTCAAACTTCTGTCTACAATGTGCACTGGTTGTGCAGGGTATTTTTTGTGGGGGAGAAGCTTCCCCTGGGAAGTCAAAAAGAGTTTGTAGTCAGTCAGTGAGTTTAACCAAGGGACTGGCTGTGATTCATAACCAATGGCCAGAGAGATTTTTTGTTTGTTCTCTTGGCCCATTTTGGGTGGAAGTGCTGAAAGCATTAAGATGCTCATAGACTAGCTAAGGAAAATACAAGAAATAAAAAATTGGCTATTCGGATCTAGACATTTGGAACGTTTAAATCTACACAGAATCCTTGGCATCCAGGACTGAAGGGGAGGGAAGCAGGCATGGAGTCTAGCATAAAAGAGCTGGCGGTGGTGCCAGGAAAGTCACTGGCGCGGTGCTGGTGCAGGAAGCTGTATAATGGAATTGCTTCTAAAAATGTGAGGTATTGCCATGTGTGTATACTGTCATTTTCATTTCAAAATATTTTTAAGGTGTTCCCCAGGCAACTGTCTTGGTTTCCTTAAGAGTCAGTTTTAATGCGTCAGTATATTTTTAGAAAAAGTCTTAATAACGAGTCCAGTAGATATTCAAATGTAAGTAATCCATTTGAACACGAGTGATCACATGTTAGGATATTTTACAGAGTTGACAGATCAAAAGAAAAGGAGAAATGACTGACAGTAAGATTTCCAAGGGTTAACTAAAATTTTCTGTTCTCTTAATTGATGGAAAGTCACCATCTGGAACTCCCATATTTTCTGTAAAGATTTGTTTTTCTTTTGGTGACACTATGAGAGAAGAAATAAGCATATAATCCTGGTTCTGACTGCTAATGGGAGCAGTCCAGGCCTAATTAACTAAGGGGCTATAGGATATGATTTTAGGGTACATGTGTATGATTTTAGGGTACATGTGTACATACATAGGTCCCTCTCTGTGCCTTTGCTCCAAACGCACAGTAGCCAGCCGCAGACAGCATCAGGGCTTCACATAGCAAAGTCCCTGATGGTATCATGAGGACAGACTAAAGAAAAGTTTTCTCGAAAGCCAATTTGCAAGTGAGGATCAGTAAGGGAAATAGTGGATAAAGCTGTAGTTAGAGCGGTGCCCCCATTCTTCATGTATTGGCAGTCATTTTATGAAACAGATTTTGCGTATCTGCTTATTTCATTTTGTAGCTGGAGTTTACTGAGTTTATACTTCCTAAAATACTTATACCAAATTCTGGTCTGGTACTTGGGCATTGAAGTATTATTTACATATTCTAGCTTTTTATGTATGTAATGAACTTACATCTTCTATTGTTCACATAATATCTACACACTACTGCTGACAAGGATATGACTTTCAGGAGAAAGTAGCCAGCCTCTTCAATGGGATAAACTGTGAAAACTCAGTTTTTGTGAATACTATATTGCACAGATAGAATAAGAATGCGGAATAAGACTATGTTTCTAAAATCTCCCACAAATCGGAAATGATGGGTGACCTCTAACTAAATAACAAGATATAGATTGCCAATGATTTCCATCACATTGAGTTAAATGTTTCACTCACAATCTGTCTTAGTGACCTATCAGCAGTATTTGCCAAGCATCACTTTTCTCATGAACCTCGAAACATTCCTCAGTTGGCTTCTAGGAGTCCACGTTCTCCGTGTTGTCTTTCTATTTTGTTGGCCACTGCCTCTAAATCTTTTGTGTTGATTTATCTTCCTGTCCCTGATCTGCAAATGTTGAAAGTTGTAGGTATTAATTCATACTCAAACAACTATGACTATGGCTTAGATACCATCTGCATGTAACTGAATTCTAAATATATTTCTCTAGTCTTTTTTTCCTTTTCTTTGAAATCCAGACAAGTGTTTCCAACTGATATACTGATGTTTCTTCTTTTTAAAAATTTTTATTGAATTTATTGGGGTGGCATTGGTTAATAAAATTATATAGGTTTCAGGTGAATAATTCTATAATAATCATCTGCATATTATATTGTGTGTTCACCACCCTAAGTCAAGTCTCCTTCCGTCTCTTCTGATCTCAAATATCTCTGAACATAATTTTTCCTACCCCCTGAACTTGTCCATGCACATTTTTTCTCCATCTCAGTGAATAGTACACCATTCTTCCAATTAACCAGGCTACGAAACTAAGGTGGATCCTTTTTTCTCATTTCTTATACCCATGTGCTATCTGTGGGCAGAAACTTCAAAGTATGTCCTGAATCTGACCGGTTTCCACCACCTCTTCTACCCTGATCCAAGTTACTATCTTATTTAAATAGTTCAATAAGTTCCATCTTCTTACCTTTTTCTTCTTCTGGATGTTTTAAGATATATTCTCATACATATCAATCCTTCTGAAAATGTAACTCTGATAAAGTCACTTCTCTTCTAATCCCTTCCCCAGGGGTTGTCATCACACTTAAACTCCTGCTTAGGAGTTAGTTGAGCTATTCACTGTAATGCAGCTATTGCTCCTGTGGGACGTAAGGCCAGAATCCTTGGACTTTAACCTAGGCTCTACTTTGGAACTTTCACCAAAGTACTAATCCTCTCTGAGACTCAATGGCCTTGTCTATAAATGTGCATGATAATTGTACTGCCTAATAAAATTGCTAGATCTGAGAATTAAATAAGGTATTTGATAAAACTGACATTTTCTACTCTTCTTGTATAATTTTTATGAACACAGAGAATGAATTTGCAGTAAGTACTCAGTGAAAGTTAAGGCTTGTCATGATGATGTCATTGCTGAACGAGGGAAAGAATGGAATAGTATAACAATTGTCTACCCTTATTCTCAGTCTTTTTTATCCTTTTGATTTTCTCTATTCCATCTCTTTATACATTTACATTTTCCTAAAACCTGGAAATATCCTTCTTCAGAATTTATTCTTCCTAATAGAGTCCTTTCTCTCTTATCATGGCTTTTCCTACTCTGCTTCACAATAGACCCAAAAGCCAGAGCATTGATCAGCCGTCCACTTTTATTACAACAGTAAAGCTGAACCCACCTTTGGGCTTTTAAAAATCCTTCATGTTCTCATCTCCTTACATCAATTTATTGCCTTATGTGTTATACTTATTTATTTCTCTACTGAAGTGTCCTGGGAAGAAGAAGAGAAAGTATGGAAGTGCGTGCGTGTGTGTGTGTGTGTGTGTGCCCCTATTAGGTTTCTTCAACCCTAGACAGTAGCTTTGGGGAATTGAGCAAAGAGGAGATATATAGATTGGCACCAGAAATCTATGTTTTGGTCCTGAAGTCATTGTTTACTTCTGAGGGGAATGGCAGTCATTAATGCTGTACATACAGTATACCTGGCTCTTTGCATCTATACATATTGTAAATTAACTTTTCATAGTTTCTTTGTTTGCATGGAACAATGTGATTGGTTTTGGCCAGTGAGTTTTAAGTGGGGAGATTTGTGTCATTTCTAGTTAAAAGCATTTTCTGGCTACTCTGAAACTCTCCAGAGCTCCCTTTATTCTATAGCATGATGTTGACTTTATTAGAGATGGCAGCTTTTCCACCAGGCTGAGTCCCTGAGTGGTAAAAATGAGCCCAGTTCTCAGGCAATCTGTGATAAACACTTAGTGTGTGTAACAAACTTTCGTCATTTCCTGCCACTGAGATTTGGAATCTGTGTAATTTCAATATAACTTAGCCTATCCTGACTTATACATAATGACTAAAAAAAAGTCATTTTCTACGTCTCTTGTTTCTTATGCAATGAGAAAAATATAATCAAAAGCATGCTATGTGCTCAAAAACATAAAATTTGAAGTCTCAATCACTGCTATCATACTTTTACATTTAAACTTAGTAGAACATATATATATATTCTGTCCAGTAGGTATCCAGCCATGTAATATGAATAGAGACATTTATTGAAGATGATACAAGATACAAGAAACGTTGTTCATAGGACAACAATGCCTCAGTCCCCTCCAAAGTAGGTACCTTCGGACATCACACAGTTCTTCCAGTTGCCATCAGCTGCCCTGTAGTATTTTCCTGAATCTTACTAATGGTCTGAAATCTCTTTCTTTCAAAGGTGATTTTAGTTTGGGGAAAATCCAGAAGTCTCAGGGTGCCAAATCTGGGCAGTAAGGGGGCTAAGTCACCTGGATGATTTGATGTTTCATCAAAAATCTCCGTATGAGACGTGATGCATGAGTGGGTATATTGTGATGAAGCTGCCAATCACCAGTTGCCCATAGCTGTGGACTTCTGAATCATCTGAATAGTTTCCATGGAGGAATGTTATGTTTAATACAAAATTTGATGCAGACTCATTGCTCTTCTTGCTCAGTCATTTTGAATGCCATGGCTACACAGTACACATGCTCACTCAGTGGTGTCTGCCACTCGCACTGACTAGTACAGTGAAGTCATCATTGTTCATGCATGCACATTCCAGTTCACTTTCCTTGGCTACCAGGTTACATCAATGCTGTGCAAACCATTCTCATTATATTAACAATGGCTGGACTTTTTCCAGAAAGACCTTGTGTGTATGTATGTATATATGTATGTGTGTGTGTGTGTATAGTTATCCCAGTGCTTGGGTTTCTATCACTGCATATTAAAGGTTATGAAATTTCAGAGTCTACTCTAAGCCTCTCATTAAAAATATATTTTGCCTGTGGGAAAACAAAGATAAGACACCTACCTAGAAAATTAATTTTCTTTCTATTATATGCTAATATCAATAGTAAAAATGAATAAACAAGTGCAATAAGGCTATATCTCCATGGTGTCAAGTAATCCATTTGGTTTGGTTAAAAAACATCCAGTTATCTGAATACTTGATATGCTGTAGAAAAAATGTTTGGTTAACTGATCAGATGTCTCCATACCACATGCACACTGTCTATGGAAAAGATAACTGTGGCGTTTCTGTGCTTTATCTTACTTGTTTTGTTTTGCTTGTTTGTTTGTTTGTTTTTAAAATCAGGCCAAGTCTTTCATAGAAAGTGGACTGATACTGTCAATTTGTGGGGCAGAGAGAGAGCATGCTACTCTCCAATGAAAAAGGGGAAAAAAACCCTCTTTCCCCCTAGAGTCAAATCATTAGATGCTGTCTGAGAAAGTGACCCTCCTGAGTCACCCACATAGTTAGAAAAAAGTTGGGGGGGTAATATATAATAAACATCATTGAGTCTACCACTTACATGTGCAGACATTAAAATAAAATTGGTCTTGAATTGAAGCTTAAAGGGGAAAAAACATTGTAAATGGTCTGAATCACTTTCTTTCTCTTAAGTTCCATGGGCTTGGAAATAGCTTTTATCTCTTTTGAAAGGAAGTGCTAACCTACCACCTCCTAATGACTAATTGCTTTTTACAGCATTGGGAAAATTGTCAATTCCATTACTTTCTCATTTATACCAGGTCCAACATTTGCTACAGATTCTTTTCTGTAGCCTTCAGAACCTATGGAAAAACTAAATCAAATGAAAGAGGGAGAGATTTTCCTAAGAGTCTTTTAAAATAATGATTTTTTAAAGAATAAAAGAGAGGAATCATCCAGCTTTTGTGCAATACAAACAGACCTGGTAAACCTAGCTCGTGCCAACTCTTCTGTTATCTTTTTGCTCAATTGTTACTTCTTCAGGCTCTTTGCCGTACTTGACAGAATATATGCAAATTTTTATACTCATTAAAGCTTCATGTCATGGTATTTATTATTGTTTATTTATTAAATTAAATAATGAATCACTATGTGTTCTGCAAAGTGAGTATAGATAGATTCATTGAGAGGAAGGTTAAGGTTTAGCCAGCATATAGCACAGACCTGGCGCAAAGTACTTAAAACAAATCTGCTTAAAAGAAGACGTATTTCCATCAGTTTATCTCCATAAGGACTATTAAAGTCCACCATTGTTAATACTTTAGCTTGCCATGCCTAAGATCTAGAAAAGAAACTGTTTTCTCATCCATCAGTTTACATTCCCGATAATCTCACTCGAAATTGTATCCCACTGCAACTGTTCTGCTTCAATCATTTATTCCAAGCACATACAAAGAGCTTCCTTCCATCACTTTCGGTTCGAATTGATTTCCTTTCAATCTGTTTTTCTTGGTGTCGGTTCTGCCTCGCACTCTATGATCAGTTCATAAATATTAGGAGTTTGAAAGACTTTTATTTATTTACATGCACATAAATATTTAGTAAGAAAGCACCAATATTTAGTCTTTGTCTTACATGGAAGGGAGCTAAAAACAATTTTGCTTTTCCTTGTACTCATAGATATTTACAGTATATTAAAAATATGCATTTATACTGTTTATGGAAGTGGTTCCCATGAGAGGATAATTTGTGCGAAACCAGAGGAGAAGTTTAAATATAAACATGTCTACAGTCTCTCCTGACCATTTACCCATATCCATGGCTCTCCAAGTTCATTCTAGTCCTGGTGTGCGGCAGAGGCACGTAAAAACTTGCCAAACTTAAGGACAAACATCCTCCCAACTACCCAGCCCCTCCTTCCTTCACTCTTCTTTTGTTGAAAGCCAATGCTTATAGATTATTATAAGCAAATTTACTGTTCAGTACTGTAGAGGAGAAAATTTCCCTGCACCCTCTTAGGGTCCCTAGTCTGTGTCTGAAAATTAAACCGACAAAGACAGGGGACATTGAGAAATTCATGTCTGGATTTGGGCAGAGAGAATATGGTTAGAGGCAACAGATAGGGGAATCTATTGCATACAGATGGAGTTTTACAATATGGGAGGGAATAAAGGTATCTATGGGATGTGCATAGGCAGACCTGCCATATGTGGACCTGGCCAGGTCCAGAATAGAAACAAATGACCCTGGAGGTTCCAAGGCCAAGCTCCCTCCTTTCTTTTTACCTTTGACTTTGTCCTTCATCTCAGGAGTCCTTCTCCCCACATGTACAAGCTCTCTACACACCTCCCACACTGAGCTGCCACTTGACCACCCTCCTATACTTACTGGAAAGGGAAGATGGCCTTTGGCAGATTGCATCTAGAAATGAAGCCCAGCAAGTAAATTTAAGACCATCAAGTAACCTGAGGTCCTAGATATCAAGTTATACAAAGGTATGGAATCTAGGTTAGTATACAATTTTGATTTCTTCACCCTGTGTGGATGGGTATTATCAGAGGAAGTTCAGAGAAATACCCTCTTAAATGCAGGGACCACCTGGGCAAGAGCCCTGGTCACTCAGGTCCAAGGACAGTGATACTAGTACTAGAGGCTGACAGGTGTTGCCCAAATCTCTGGGCAGCACCTGTCCTCAGTGTATGAGTAAAAGAGCAAGAATCGGCAAGAGAGAAAGAAAGAAATTACATTTCACAAAATCCAATGAAAAATAGAATTTAACAGGAGAGCATTAAAAAATACTATAGAATATTTTAATATAAGATTATAAAATAATCCTGGGTTTGGAGATACTAATATAGTGTTTTTTAAACTTTTTTGATAAATAAATGATAAAATAAACCTTTAATCATTTATTTTCAGTTAAATAGGGTAGGATCTTTTTCTTTTACATTTTAAAGAATTGTGGTAAAATACACGTAGCATAAAATTTACCTTCTTAACCATTTAGTGTAGAGTTCAGTAGTAAGTACATTCACATTGTTGTTCAACCAATTTCCAAGTTTGTTTTTTCAGTCTTGCAAACCTAAAACTCTATTCCTATGAATCAACTACAACTTTCCAATTCTCTCTTTACCCAGACTCTGGAAACTATCATTCTCTTTCATATCTTTATCCATTTGACTCATGTAAGTGGGCTCATACAGTATAGCAAGGTCTGTCTAGAAAAAGTCCAACCATTGTTAATATAATGAGAATGGTTTGTGTGATATCAGTGTAACATGGCAGCCAAGGAGAGTGGACTGGAATGCACATGAATGAACAATGATGAGTTCACTGTACTAGTCAGTGGGGGTGGTAGACGCCATTGAATGAGCATGTGTACGGTGTGGCCATGGCATTAAAAATGACTGACCTGGTAGAGCAATGAATCTACATCAGATTTTATGGTAAGCTTGAACATTCCTCCACAGAAACTATTAGGGTGATTCAGAAGGCCACAGTTATGGACAAGTAGTGACTGGCAGCGTCATCATGAAAATGTGCCACTCAGTCATCATATCTCATGCAGAGTTTTTTGGTGAAACATCAAATCATCCAGGTGACTCAGCCCCTCTACAGCCCAGATTTGGTGCCCTGTGACTTCTGGCTTTCCCTAAAACTAAAATCACCTTTAAAAGGGAAGAGATTGCAGGCCATCAATGAGATTCAGGAAAATACTACAGGGCAGCTGATGGTAACTGGGAAAACTGTGTGAGATCCCAAGGTGCCTACTTTGAAGGGACTGAGGAGTCATTATCCTATGTGTTTCTTGTATATTGTTCAATATTTTTCATAGTGCATGGCTGGATACTTTCTGGACAGAGCTCAGTGTCATTTTGTGACTGGCTCATTTCACTTAGCACAATGAACTCAAGGTTCATCTGTGTTGTAGCACGTGTCAGAATTTCCTCCCTTTTTAAGGCCAAATGATATTCCATTGTATGGTCACCTAGTCATCTATCAGTGGATCCTGGGGTTACTTCCAACTTTACATCATTATGAATAATGCTTCTATGAACATGGGTGAGCAAATGCCTCTTCAAGACCCTGCTCTCAATTTTGAGTATGTATACACAAAATGATGGTTAGGTCATATGGGAATTTTCTCTTTCCTTTTTTTGAGAAACTGCTATGTTGTTTTTTATAGTAGTTAATACCACTTTACATTCCTGCCAACAGTGCACAAGGGTTTCAATTTTCCCCACATTTCGCTAATACTTATTTTCTATTATTTATTTTTTCTTTTTTTTGTAGCCGCCATTCTAATGCATGTGAAGTGGTATCTCATTGTGGTTTTGATGTACACTTCTCTAATGACTAATACATTGAGTATCTTTTTTCATGTGCTTATTGGGCGTGTCTATGCAAGTCCTTCGCCATTTTTAATCCGTTTTTTGTTATTAAATTATAGGATATCTTTATAGATTCTGGATGTTAACCCCTTACTAGATATATGATTTGCACATACTTTCAGTCTATAGACTATTTTTTGATGCAGCCCCATATAGCTGTTTTTTTCTTTTATTACTTATGCTTTTGATAGGATATTTAAGAAACCATAGACAAATTCAATGACGTGAAGCTTTCCCCCTTCTTTTCTTCTAAGAGTTTTAGCATTTTCTCTTTTATCTAGGTCATTTTTCCATTTTGAGTGCATGTGTAAGATAAAGTTCCAACTTCATTCTTTTGCACATGAATATCGAGTTTTACCAAAACCATTTGCTTAAAAGACTGTACTTCGTGAAAGATCTTGGCAGCCTTCTCAAAAGTCATTTGACCATATATTAGAAGGTTTATTTCTGGGCTTTCTCTTCCATTCTATTGGTATATATGTCTACCTTTCTGCCAGTGCCACACAGTTTTGATTTCACTGAATCTGTAGATCGCTTTGGCAAGTATCGGTACCTTAACAATAGTAACTCTTCCAATCCATGCACATGAGATGCCTTTCTGTTTATTTGTGAGTAACCACTTACTTTGCCAGAGCAGTTTTAGTAGAGAGGTGAAGCAGTTGACTAATTTTAGTAAGCTAACTTGTGTATGGTATGTAATTGTGGAATATTCCTTGAACAAATAAAATTGGAAAAAAGGAGAGAAACTCTATGGTGACCAGAGGGAACACAAGATCATCAGGAAAAAAAAAAAAATCAACACAGACAATACAATGCCACATTGATTTGGTGATAGAAAGATACTACTAAAAAAGAAAAAAGTTGAGTGTAAGAGGGAAAAATCATTTCTGTAGGACATAAAAATGAATAAAATTCACAGATCAAGTGGTTTTAAAATGAATAAAATTCACAGATCAAGTGGTTTTAAAAATGAATAAAATCCACAGATCAAGTGGTTTTAAAAGAAGACGTGTTTTCTTTACTTGTAAATAGAGCTAAAAAAGGAAACAATGGAGCCCTAACTCACAGAAGTTCGAGGATAGATAATAGTGAGAGCTTTTGCCCAGTAGCCTATCCTTTCTTTGTGAGGCAGAGGGCCAGCTCACCTGCTGTGTCAGGCGGTGGAAGAAGCTGGCTATGAGACAGAAAGGATGTATTAAGATGTAAAGCAATGGCAGGTAATGTAAGGGGTGATGGCCATGTAAAAGGCAAACAGAGGGTTTGTAAAGGATTGAGGATCCAGCTGAGATTTGTCAGAGTCACCCAGGAGGTTTGAAGAATTTTTTTTCTGGCAGGATTCAAATACGTAAAGAAGGTCTAGAAGTTTGTATGATTTTTGTATTAAAGAATAAAAGAGTCGCGGGTGCTGCTGAGTGAGTTCTTTACATGGTTAGTCAAGAGCTTTGTGTATGCAAAGGAAGGAAGTACATTTCAAAGGAATATGCTTGTTTTGAAAAAAATAGTAGTACACTGCCAATTAAGGACAGTGAGGAAGTTTTTGACATTGCCAAATATTCTCTACATCCAAGGAAGCACAAGGACTAATTCTAAAGCAAGAAGAAACACTGTCATGCTAGTATCAGGAAGCATTGAACACGGTGTCAGAAGGCTTGAGGGCTCAGATCAGCTCTGTCATTAAGGTATTGTATGAACGAGGGTGAGTTACTTAATTTCTTTTTTTTTTAAGGATTTTATTTATTTATTTGCAGAGAGAGGAGAAGGGAGGAAGAAAGAGAGGAGAGAAACAGCAATGTATGGTTGCCTCTCACATGGCCCTCACTGGGTACCTGGCCCACAACCCAGGCATGTGCCCTGACTGGGAATCGAACCGGGACCCTCTGGTTCCCAGCCCGCGCTCAGTCCACTGAGCCAGGGCGAATTTCTAAAGAGCTTACATCTTGCAATTAAGTAATTTCCAAGTTCCCTCAGTCTCTAATTATTTGACTAAGCTCCATGGATTTTCTTCTGCCATCACCATCCAGTGACTCTGTTTTAACTATTTTATTTCTTTGGACCTAGGATAAATTGCCATGTCAACAAGTCACACATGGACTGACAGTCATAAAAAAGGTTACAAAGGGAAATATGTCAATATTTCTAATTCTTGCCTCACCGAAAGGTCAGTGCAATTCATTCCACTAGCAACACAGCTCAAATTTGAAGACAGGAATATACCTGGGATTGCACTGCGATCAGTTGATAAGCAGCAAATTCCATTAATTAGGCTATCTTCCAACAGATAGAGCATAATTCTACTTGGAAAAGAAACAAGGAAATTTTGCAAATTGTTAGTGACTTTCCCCCCTTATTCAAGGTAAAGGAAGTCTTAACACCTTCAGTGTATCTGTTCAAATAAATTATTCATAATTTTAATAATCAAATATTATATACATATACTATATGATAGACGCTATACTGAATTCTGGGTAAAATTAGTAATTTATAGATAAACTGAGCCTCAGAGAGGTAAAGTAGTTTGTAGAGTGCCACATAACTAGTGAGGGACTGAGCCAAGATTTGGATAAGAATTTGAGTTCATTTTTATAAGATTTCATTTAAACTCAAGCATAAAAATTCATGTTTATGACCACTAAAATAAGCTTCTTCCATCCCTTCATGGAGTTTAATTTCAAGTTAAATTACCCAACATGTACACAAGTATGAAAAGACATGTAATAAATGCCATCATAGAAGAATGCACAAGGTACATACGAGAAAGCGGAATAACTTATCTCATGTGGGAGGGTCAGGAATGGCATTGCAGTGATACCGACGGTTCATCTCTCTTCATACAGGATTATTGGTTGTTCAGGCCAACAAGAAAGAAAAGATAATTCTAGCTAAAGGAAGAGAGGTATAGAAATCATGAAGGGAAGACTAGCAAAGTACATTTGAGAAAAATCTATGTTATTTAAAATCTAAAACTATTGGTGTAGCTTTAGCCAAGGGACCAGGGCACTGTGGGAGGTGTTTTTGTGAAGGTAAGCAGATGATGTGTGTTATGCAAGCCTGGATCCCGTGTCCAAATACTAGTCCGTGGCAGAATCTGTACCATGCTGCCAGGAAATAGAGAAGTGACCACGTAGGTGATTTTTCACATTTACCCTATATAAAATGCCATCTTTTTGGGGGGTATTACTATATTCGTTCTCCCCTCATCATTTAATGCTTTGCTTTGAAAATGAATTGATAGTAATAACAGGTTGAGTCTTTCCTTTTCTCCCTTCCTTCTTTTATCTGTACTTGGATGGGAATATTGTGTTGAGCAGTCTTCACTGAGAGACATAACTACAATCTATTTTGCTTTTTAAGTGTCTACCCATTGTGAACTGACATGTGAAAGGAGACTATTATTACTAATTAAAAATAGCCCCATTTTTTCCAAAAACTATCAATTCAGTTCTTTGGCTTTTAATTAATTCCTGCTTTCTAATTTCAGGTAAGTAATTCGCCAAGTCTAGGGTTATTGTTTATCACGCTCCAATTCAGAGTCCCGTCTTCAAAAGCTTGGGCTGAGGTTTCATGGATCTAGGATGAGATTCATGCCAAAGGAAGGAAATGTTAATTCACCTTCCTTCTCCCCCTCTCCGTCCCTGATCAATTAACCTTCTCTCACTACAGAAGTTGATGAATATGTGTGTGAGTAGCAAGGGAGGGAGAGATGGAGAAGGGATTCGTATCTGCTTCTATCTAGATAGAAACTCTACTTGTGTGTCAGTGTGACTTGTGTGTTGGCTGTGGATACTAGTGAACACCCTATGGCTGGCCTTTGCAATGACAATGGCCGAAACTAGCTGTCTATATAAGCTTGTTTTCAATACCCAGGCCATCTAAAGTAGTTCTACCATTGGAAATACCATTGCCCTTCTTTCCTTTTCTCATGCAGTGATCTCTGCTCATCTCTCAAGCAGCAGTCCTTGGCTCTCTGGGTCTCTGAGAGGCCAACCAGAAACTGCAGTTTCTTCCCAAACCTAGTATAAGGCACAAGAAAGCCTAGGAATTTTGGCCTGTGTTGGATCTGTATTGGATATTGATCACCTTGGAAATCAGTACTGGAGTTCTCCCAATGTACTCTGTCGCTCTGCTCTTTCCTAAGGTTCATTTCCCACATGTGGTCCGGTGGATATGAGCATGGCAACATGCTCTATGGCTCAGAAAACATCCAGTCTCCACCTGGGAAATGGAACACCTTTCTCATAGATGCAGTCATAGTTTACGAGCAATCACAGATATAGTGACCTGCCAATCACATGACATGGGAGAGAGAAAAAACAGGGTCCTGCTCACTAAGTTCTGGTGTGCCAAGAAATTTTTAGCCTATTGCTAAGTATTTCCGGAGGCAAATGTTACCTCACTGGTCCTTGAAATTTGATGCAAAATGTGAATATCTAACACCAGGAACCAGGCTCCCGCTGAATCTGGCCCTCTGAAATTGGACTTTTTTGCTTCTAGCTGTGGGTCCTTTCACAGTAATTCCTACAGTCATTTGTAACCCTAGGGGACCAGAAAGGAGTCTCAGTAATGCTTTACATCACTGCGTAATGTTTGCCGAAATAAAAACTTGACAACCGTATTTGTCAGAACCCATTCAGTTCTTACAGAACTCTACATATAGTAGTTTAAACAATGATCAAAAAAAAAAAGAAAAGAAAAAATAATGCATTAGCTCATATAACTGGGAAACCTAATTCATCTGTCTTCAGGCATAACTAGATTCAGAGCCACGGACTATATCATCATCATCATCTTTCTATTTCTTTGTTTTTCTTACCTTCCTATTGATTTTAACTTTAGATAGGCCCTTATACTTCACAAACTTAGCTATTTCTATCAAGAAACATGACTACCTCCAAATAGTGCTAGCACAATTCCTAGGAAGGGGTCTCATTAGCTTTGTCTAGGTCATATCTACTTTCTGTTTTAGGCAACAGGGAATCAGTCAATAGTATCAGAGGGGCAATAAAATAAAACCTGGGTTAAAATCTCACACTACTGCCTTCCACAATTTCACTTCCTCATCCCTTTTTGTTCTTTAATTAAAGTGAGCTTCAAAGAAACCTGCTTTTCTCTGGTAACTAATCAGGCTTACCTCCACTGAACTCCAGGCCATCACGTTTGTACAAAGAGCTTCTGAAGAGTTATCATTGCACCTGTACTCAGGATGAGGTATCCATGAAAACCTTGAACTTCTAATGACTGGTGGTTGGCAGGCTCCACCACCCAGAGGGCTATTCATTGCTAGGCTGCTTGGAGACCAGCACTTCCATTCGGATTTTGATGATTTGGATTTAGATGCCATTCGGATTTAGATGATTCTGTTCATGGTAGCTCCCCACCAAAATTTATCTTGGGCTGATGCCAGTATTGTTCTGACAAACTCTTTCAGAAAGGTAACCATACCAAACTCAACTGGAGCAGTAAGGATGAGGAGCAGAAATCCCTTGTAAGGATACATCAAGGACATAGGATAATCTCTGCATTTTTTAACCCTCATATGCATATATACACACATATGTGCCTAAACATGTCAGAGTGTGTGTGTATGTGTGTGTATAAACATATGTGTGTGTATATATATGTACTTATATATATAAAGAGTCTTTCCCTGTAGGCCAGGGCTGGGGATTGCTGATGCAGGCACACTTTGTTCCTTCATGCTCCCTGCTCTCCCTAGACCTTGTGTTTTGTTTTCGTCCTCTGTGTGTGTGGGGGCTGACCTTAGCAGTGAGCCGGCTGTCTTAAATATGGCAGGTCATCTATCAAGTCCTCCCTGGGCTGTCGGGAGTTCTTTTTAATCTCACTTGTAATTTTACAGGGGAGGTTTACAAAAGCCAGAAACAGAATTTTAATGTTGTAAAATACCTATGGAGACAGTGAATATTTCCTTTTTCATGAGGACAGGCTGTATGTCAACTGGTCTCAGAGAAGATAAAGACATTTTTCAAGTTAAACTGTATTGTATTTAAATTGTCCGTGAATTGGGTTATTTGCCTTACATAACATTTCTTATTATGGAATGCCTGATTCTTGAAAGAATTTTTTCTTCTGACACAAAATACTCACCCTACTAATTTGCAAATATAGTCATTATGCATTCCAAACATTAGATCCAGAAACTAATGGCAAAATTAATGGATATTCCAAACCCCCAGTGAGAGGGAAATATAGGCCAGAGGAGCTTACTGATTAAGAACAGACTGAGGGGCCCTAAATATTAAGGCAATAATGACTTTTCAAGATAGCTAAGAAAATGGAATCTTAAATTTCTCAGATCATCTAGCAAGTAAATACTATAAATAAGACTGCATCACAAATTAGTATGGTAAGTGAGCTTCAGTTTTCATTATTTATGCTAATACTTCACAGCTTTCTAAAAGATGGCACATTTGTAGGGAAATAGGAGAGGCTAGGTGGTGGAGGGATTGAGCGAAAAGGGAAAAAGGACTCATGGACATGGACAACAGTGTGGTGATTGCTGGGGGGCAGGGGGTGCAAGGGGACTAAATGGTAATGGAAAAGAATACAATACAGATTAAACAAAAAAAGAAAAAATCTTTCCCTAGCAATCTCTTACTCAGTCTGTAGATGAGGGTCTAACATGTGACCTTATTTGTTAATCCAATTCATTCAACAAATATTTATCAAATCATTGCTCTGGGTAAATTCTGGGAATTCAAAATGAATATGATAATCTCTACTCTCAAAAGGTCTTGTTTATGAGGAAAAAAATGGCATCTAGCCAATGAGGTACCTAGGACCACGTACAGAGTGGGGATGAAGATAATGCTTCACTTCAAAGACAGTGATGATAAACCTGAAAGTGGTGTGGTGGGTTCCTGGAAATGTGTCTAGGCAGAGGGAATGGTAATTCATGAAAGAAGGAGTAGTTTTAGCAGCTGTAGAGCACAGAGGGTGTGTCAGCAAATGGGTGATGGTGTGGAAATGGGACATGCAAACATATTGATTCAAAAATATAGGGTGGGCAGGCATGAATAGAGAAAAGCAAAAAATAACAGTTTTGAGAAATCATTGAAAACTGAGGGCAAAAAAATGATCTTAGATAGCATCTAGTCCTTTCCCTTAATTTTTAGGTAAGGACAGCGATGTCCAAATTAGTGTGGTCATCCTATTGTCTTGAAGAACATGAACTTAGCTCACTTTTTAAAAAATGAAACTCATGTGTATAAGTCATTTCTAAATTCCGACTGGTTTCCTCTTAGAGCATTATTTATTTAGTCTAGATCATCTTTCTCTTTCTCTGACAATTTTAGGATTCTCACTTTAGACCCACAAAAAGCAGATGTATTTAGTACTCATCTTGGTGATATTTACATAGACATTTGTATCAAGGATCTACTATGTACAAATACAGCGAGTTGGTTAATTGAACACGAACAGAAACAATGCCCGTGTCCATAAGAGGTTACATGTGAGGCACAATGTATTCGGACTAAGGCACTGAAGAAAGCTGTTTCATAGGAAGCACACAGTGCTAATAATGACATTGGCAAGGGCATATTTCAGCATTCCACATTTTTGCTTGTGTATTTAACAAAGAAATTAAAGTGCAGTGACTCAACTCTCTGCCTTTATCCTAGCAGAAGGAGTAACAAACACAGTTAAAAAACCTTTAATGCCTGATCTGGACATACATCCTTTGAAGATTGAAAAGTAATAATCTTACAACCAAAGTTTTACTGTTGTTGTTTCTATGTATCAGTCTTAGAGATACTTCTTTTGTCACACATTTCCTATAAGAACACAGCAAATGGGAGCCCCTTCTTCTCATGCTTCTTTTATATATTTCTCAGTTACAAATCTGCAGGATAAAGACTGTCTTCTTAATGTAAGATGGCACCACCTTCTGAATGTAATCAGTGATAAAGCCATTAGTGAAAGACATCATCTATGTTTTCCAATTTTAAAAGAGTTGTTACTTGGAAGGAAAAGGGGCGATTATTCCGAATGTCTTCCTGAGGCCAGCACATGGACAATAAATAGAAAATCTAGGGAGAGCACTTCCTTCTTAATATTATTGACTTCCCCGCAGTGAGAGTTACACATTACGGCCTTGGCTTCTCTTATATGTGAATAAAGTCATAACTGGAAGTGTCCTTACAAAGACCTGCATGTCCCATCTCACAGGACTGTTTCAAATGCAATGATATTTGATAACATTCTCAACGCTAAGTCTGTCGCTCCATGATGTCATGGTTTACCTCTCCACCCAGCACAGCCTGCACTTAGACAAGTCATAACTCAAAATTTTGCTTAATTCGATGCTGCTGCAAAAGGCAGTGATCTCGAGCAAATTTAAGCTGCTTTGATAGTCACATATCATGAGCAGGAAATAAACTAAAAAATATTGAACCCCTAAGGCAAATTGTGTATTAACTGGGAGCAGAGAAGAAGTTTATAAAGTTAGTTGTCAGTTAGCTTTAGGAAATAAGAGGAGCCAGGTTTTTAAGACAACTTGATTATTATTCTAGGTGAAGGAGACACGGAAGTGAAAGGAACACTGTGTGTGTGCCCATGAAACTACTCTTGGTACAGAGCCAGAAAAGTATTTGTTGTAAAAAAAGACTGAGTTATCAAAATTCAAATGTTAGGGATTCAGAAAGAGGGAGAAATCATACGCAGTCTCGGGGGTCAACAAATACTTCAAGAAGCAGCGTCAAAACACATTTTAGAGAAGACCAAGGGATTAGTAGGATGTTGGTGATATTTTAAAAAAAAAGGATGAAAAGAAAAGGTAAAACAAAAAACAGAGGATAAAGGAGAGTTTTAGGACTTCCAGTCAAATGGTGGTGCTGGTAAATGCTATGCTTCTTCCTCCCATGACGGTGTCAGAACTAAAACTATATCACAGAACACCCATCATTGAGAACCACCTAAAGACCAGACAAATGGAAGTCCTATAACCTAGGACGCAAAGAAGCCACCACGAGACTGATAGGAAGGGTGGAGCTGTGGAACAGGCTGGTCCCAAGCCCACGGTGTGACAATTAAGAATCAGGAAGGCGTGTCTTGGCTGCAGAGGTAACCCTGGAAGCAGGAGGGGTCCCAGCCCTACACTGGCTCTCCAGCTTGGGGCACCAGTGCTGGGAAGAGGAGTCCCTATAGCATCTGGCTGTGAAAACCTAAAGGATTTACTCCAAGTGAGACAAAAGGCTCCTGGAGTCGCAGCCACTCCTCCTGAGCCATGCATGTACTCACTCGCTCTGGGCGCCACAGCAGGGACGGCAGCTTGAAAAGTGCCAGGGACATATGAAGACAAACCAAATTTATTGGCTTCACAGTGAGAGCTGGAGGGGCAGGAGTCAGGGTGGCTTTCTTTTGAGACAGAATTGTTGGCAGGTGCCATTGCATCTTTGTTGAGCCTTCCCTCCACCCAGCCTGCAGGGGTGGGTGAGTGACGAATTTAAACTCTGTTACCATGGCTAACTGCCTTATCCTGGTGATCCCTGAGACCCCTCCCTGCCCAACTCATATACCTAGGCCAAGGTGCTACCAGTACTTTTTTTCACACAAGCAGCCTGTGTCTGCTCATACACTTCTCTAAAATCTTTCAGAGGTCCAAAACCCCAAACAAGCAGCAGGTGACCTCAGCATTCCCTGTACCTCTTACTACGCAGCCCAAAGCTCAGCAGAAGTGACAACTAGTCTCAGCTTACATTGCAGCTCCCATCAGGTGGCTCTGAGCTTGGGATAAGCTTTGTCCTGCGTTGGCCTAGAACATGGCTTCAACTAAGTGGTCACAAGCCCAGCACAAGAGGCAGCTGGCCTCAGCTCACATTGTGATGCCCACAGAAAGGTCCCAAGTCTAGCAATAGTGGCAGCTGGCCTCGGTTCACAGCACAGCACCTCCAAAGGGCCTTCAAGCCCAGCACAAGTGGCGACCAACTGCAGATCACTTTGCAGCTCCCAAAAGGAGGTCCCAATTTGGAAAGAAATGTCAGCTGGCCTTGGCCTGCACTAGAGCCCCCTCCCCCCAAGAACCTTCAGAATCAATATACCCCATACAAGGCTTCAGAACAAAATAGAGTGTCACCCAACCAGCTCCACAAATGGCACACCAGAAGGGTGGACTTGGCTGACACCACAGCCCCCGCTACAGCAACTCCTGCTTTATGGGTCAGCACCTCAGGAGGGCTTATCTGCTGTGTCACATCCAGTGAGTCTGAGGATATTTCCCATCCACGGATGTGTCAGCAGCAATCAAGGCTCAGCTACACAGGAGGATGCACACAAGGGAGTTCACCTCCAGTAAACTGGTATTACAAGGAATGTTAAAGGGGCTCCTTTAAGTAGAAAGGTAAAAAAATATATGAATAGGAAAAGATAGGAAAATAGTTCTCACAGACAAAAGCAAACATTTAGTAAAAGTAGTGGATCAACCAACTATAAAGCCAGTACAAAGGTTAAAGGGCAAATGTATGAAGATCGCATGTAGTTACAACAATAAATTAAAGGACACACACCAACATTCACACACAAAAGAAGCAAAAGGTGATGATACAAAACAAACATGGAGCCCTGGCCAGGTGGCTCAGGCAGGTCGCAGCATTCCCCCACACACGAAACAGGTGTGGGTGCGATCCCCAGGCAGGGCCCTAACTAGGTTGTAGGTTTGATCCCTAGTCAGTGCACATACGGGGGGCAACCGATTAATGTTTCTCTCTCCATCAAATTAGTAAACAAACATATCCTCAGGTAAGGATCAAAAAAAAATGCAGTGAAGGTAAGTAAAAATTGTGGTGATTTTAGAATGTGTTGGAACTTAAGCAACCACAACTTAATATACACTGCTATAAACATAGCTTGGTATATAAGAAGCACATGGTAACCACAAACCAAAAATCTACAAGACATATACGGGAAATAAAGAAAAAGGAATCCTTATGTCATACTATAGAAAGTCATCAACATGCAAAGGAATTAGAAAGGAATAGAGCCCTGGCTGGTGTGGCTCAGTGGATTAAGCATTGGCCTGTGGACCAAAGCATTGCTCATTCAATTTCTAGTCAGGGCACATTCCTGGGTTGCAGGCCACATCCCCATTTGGGGGTGTGCGAGAGGCAACCCATTCATGTTTCTTTCCCACATCATTTCCCTCCCTCTCTTTCTTCCCTCTTCTCTAAAAATAAATAAATAAAATTTAAAAAAGAAAGGAACAGAGAAGGCTTATAAAAACTAAAAAAACAATTAATAAAATGGCAATAAATACATACCCATCAATAATTACTTTAACTGAAAATGGAATAAATGCTCCAACCAAAAAAGACAAAATGTGGCTGAATAGATATTAAAAAAACAAGACCCACACATATGCTGCCTGCCGGAGACCCATTTCAGATTGAAGCTAAGCACAGACTGAAAGTAAAGAAATAGAAAATAGTATTTCATGCAAATGAAAAAAAAAAAAAGCCAAGGTAGCAATACTTCTATCAAACAAAATAGACTTTAAAACAAGGGCTATACCAAGAGACAATAAAGGGCATTTCACAATGATAAAGGAATCAGTCCAAGAAAATGATATAATTTATAAACAGCTACGCGCTCAACATAGGAGCACCTAAAATTATAAAGCAAATACTGAAAGATATGCATATAGATGATAAAGGGAGAAATCAACAGTCATACAGCATAGTAGGGAACTTTCACCTCTATTGACATCAGTGAACAGATAATGCAGACAGAAAATCAATGAGGAAAGAGTGGCCTTAAATTGTCCATTATACTAGATGAACCAACTTGATATCCTTAGGACATTTTACCCAGTAGCAGCAGAATGTACATTTTTTTTCAGGTGTACATGGAATATTTTCCAGGATAGACAACATGTTAGGCCAGAAAGCTAGTCTCAAATTTAGGATGACTGAAATAATTTCAAGCATCTTTTTCTATCACGAGGATATGAAACTAGAAATAAATTACAAGAAGAAAACTGAAAAACAAACACATGGAAGCTAAATAATGTGCTACTAAGCAATGAATGGGTTAAAAAATGAGATCAAAGGGGAAAGAAATTAAGGTAACTTGAGACAAATACAAATGAAAACACAACAACCCAAATTCTATAGGACACAGCAAAACCAGTTCTAAGAGGAAAATTTATAGCAATACAGTCCTCCTAACTCAAGAAACAAGAAAAATCTCAAACAATTTACCTTATACCTAAAGCCAGTAGAGAAGGAGTGCAAACAAAACCAAAGTGAATAGGAGGGAAGAAATAATAAAAGAGTGGAAAAATCAAAACAGATTTTAAGAAAAATAGAAAACATCAATGAAACCAAGAGCTGATTCTTTGAAAAAGATAAGCAAAATGAATAAACTTTTAGTCAGACTCATTACAAAAAGAAGAGAGAGGGCCCATCTACATAGAATCAGAAAGAAAAGACACAACACCACAGAAATATAAGGAATTATCAGGAAATACTTTGAACAAGTACATGCTAATAAATTGGACAACCTACAAGAAATAGATGAATTCCTGGAAACATGTAATCTTTCAAGGCTGTCAAGTAGAAACAGAAAATCTTAACAGACCAATAATTACTAATGAAATCAAATCAATAACCAAAAGCCCTGGACTAGATGGCTTCAAAGAAGCGTTAATACCTATCCTTTTCAAAATATTCAAAAAAATTGAAAATGAGGGAAAGTTCCCAAGTTCATTTTACAAATCCAGCATTATCCTGATACCAAAACCAGTCAAAGACACTCAAAAAAGAAAATTATAAGCCAATATCACTGATGAACATAAATGCAAAAATCCTCAACAAAATATTAGCAAACTGAGTTCAGCAATACATTAAAAAGATCATACACTGTGTTCAAGTGGGATCTATTCCCAGGGTGCAAGGATGGTTCAATATACGCAAATCAATCAATGTGATATACCACAGAAACAGAATAAAGAATAAAAATAATATGATCATATATCAACTAATAGAGAAAATGCATGACAAAATCCAAAATCCCTTTGTGATAAAAACTCTCAGCAAACTGGGGATAGAGGAAACATAACGATATAATAAAGACCATATATGACAAACCAACAGCTTTTTGTTTAAGATCAGGAAGAAGACAAGGATATCCACTTTCACTGCTTGTATTTAACATAGTATTAAAGCCCTAGGTACAACAATCATACAAGGAAGAGAAATAAAATGCATCCAAATTGGAAAGGAAGAAGAAAAATGGTCATTATTTGTAGATGACATGATGCTATGTAGAGAGAATCCTAATCCTAAACAAGTCACTCCCCCCACCAAAAACAAACAAAGAAAAAAAAAAAAACTATTAGAACTAAATTAGGGCAATAAATGAACTTAGGACAATAGCAGAATACAAAATATTCAGAAATCAGCTGTAGTTTTATATACCAATAATGAACTATCAGAAAGGGGAATTAAGAAAATCTCATTTCCAATTGCATCAACAAATTAAAAAAAAAGCAATAAAATATTTAGTAACCAGAGGGGAAGGGGAAAGGGAGAAGGGGGACAAGGGTATTCAGGAACTGCAATGAAGGACACATGGACAAAACCAAGGGGGAGGGGGGAAGCAAGGGAGGGAGGTGGGTTTGCCTGGGGGGGGGTGGGGGAAGGGTAAATGCGGACAACTGTGATTGAACAACAATAAAATAATTAAAAAAAAAACAAAAAACAACAAAAAAAAGAAATAAATTCAACGTAGGTATAAAACCTATACATGGAAAGCTATAATTCACAGATGAAAGAAATCGAAGAAGATAGGCATAAATGGAAGCATATACTATGTTTATAAATAGAAAAATTAACATCCATTAAAATTCCCTGAGTACCCTCTAAATCTATAGATTCCATCAATCCCTATCAAAATACCAGTGGCATTCTTCACAGAACTAAAACAAATAATCCTAAAATTTGCATAAAACTACAAGAGACCCAGAGTAGCCAAAGCTATCTTGAGAAAGAAGAACAACGTTGGATATCAAGCTACCTGATATAGTGCAGAATATACTACAAGGCCATTGTAATCAAAACAGCATGGTACTGGCATAGAAACAGATACAGAAATTAATAGAACAGCATAGAGACCCCCAAAACAAACAAACACCTATATGGTTAACTAATCTATGATAAAAGAGGCAAGAATTTACAAATGGTAGTAAAGATTGTCTCTTCAATAAATGGTGCAAAAGAATGAAACTGCATCACTTTCTTACACCATATAAAAGAATAAAAACATGGATTTAGGACTGAAATGTAAGACCCAAAACCATAAAATGCCTAGAAGGAAACATAGGCAGTTAACTTTCTTACAATGCTCTTCGTAATATATGTTTTTTTGGATGAGAAGCCACAGGCAAGGGAAACAGAAGAAAAAACAAATGGGACTACATCAAATTAAAGAGTTTTTTCACAGCAAAGGAAATCATCAACAAAAGAAAAAAAAACTATTGAACGGGAGAAGATATTCACCAATGATATGTCCAAAAAGGGGTTAATATACAATATATTTAAAGAACTCATACAACTTAACACCAAAACCCCCAAACTATCCAATTAAGATATGGGCAGAGGACCAAATAGACATTAATCCAAAGAAGACATACGGATGACCAATAGATGTATGAAAATGTACTTGACATCACTAATCATCAGAGAAATGTAAATTAAAACCACAATGAGGTATCACCGCACACTTGTCAGGATGGCCATCATCAACAAACAAGAGTGCTGGCGAGGATGTGAAGAGAAAGGAACCCTCGTGCACTGTTGGCGGGGATGTAAATTGGTGCAGCCACTGTGGGTAACAGTATGGAGAGTCCTCAAAAACTTAAACATAGAACTACCATGTAACCCAGCAATTTCGCTTCTGGGTATTTATCTGAAGAAATGTAAAACACCAATTCCAAAAGATACATGCATCCCTATGTTCATTATAGTGTTATTTACAACAGCCAAGATGGAAGCAGCCTAAGTGTCCACTGATAGATGAATGGATGAAGAAGACGTGGTACATTTATACAGTGGGATATTACTCACCCATAAAAAGAATGAAATCTTACCATTTGCAACAACATTGATGGACCTAGAGGGTATTATGCTCAGTGAAATAAGGCAGCCAGAGAAAAACCTATGATTTCACATAGATATGGACGCAAAAAAGCAAAATAAATGAATAAACAAAACAGAAACAGACTCACAGATACTGAGAACAAATCAATGGCTGCCAGATGGGAGGGGCATTGGAGACAGGGTTAAAGGTTAAGGGATTAACATATAAAAATTGCCAGTTGTAAAAATCAGTCATGGGGATGTAAAGTACAGCATAAGAACTACAGTCGATAACACTGTAGTAACTATGCACGGTGTCAGGTGGGCACTGGACTTACTGGGGGCTCACGTTGTGAGTTGTGAGTGTCTAATCACTAAGTTGGATACCTGAAACTGTAATATATGTCAACTGCAATTTAAAACATTTTAATTTTAAAATTATAGTAGTTTTAGACCTGCTGCAGATCTTGATAGTAAATGTATTAATAGAGTATTGCATATATTATTTTTTAAATTGAAAAATAAAATAGGATAATGGAGGAAAGCAATACATGTAAAAGGCTACACCTGAGAAAGGTGAGGAAAAACGGCGATGGGGGAACTGAACCAGTATCCAGGGCTTTCCGTGGACTGAGGAAAAACGGCAGCTTCACCCTGCATTGAGTGAACAGAACTGCAGTTGCTTTGAGGGGAAAAAAGATTTGTGGTTTTAGCAAAATATTTTTATGACACATTCGACAAAATAGGCCCAAAGGAGGATTTGACCATTTTCAGGACAGAGAGGGCAATGGAGTCAACTGTATCAGAGTATTTCTGACAACAGGAAGTCCCCACTCCTGGGGACCAGTGTGAAGACAGGAAACAAACTTCCCATTCACGAGGACAGATTTCTGAGTGGAGGCATGCCGGTCATACATATATTAAAAGACACATAAAACAAACCCCCAAATCCAAATTATAGTACATTCACTATGTAATAAGCATAGGGCTTTCTGTTTATTACCTAATTTATATTTCTTAACCCCACATTAGATGCTGACATTAAGTATTAGAAAGGCCAGGTGATGTAGTTAAGGCCACTCAACTAGTAAGTGCACCGATGAGATTAGAACTCAGACGTTTGATTTCAGAAACCGGCCTCTTAACTAGGACAGTTTTCTCCCTTGTATCTTTGTGAGACCTGCTGTTTTGACTGAGGAGGCTCTGTTCTCAGCTGCTTCCAGGGAGGCTGGAGCACAGATAACGTCAGTGAGCTGACAAGTCACTGCAGTGAGAGCGCTGTTTGCCGTGTGCTCTGACACGACCAGGAGAAAACAGATGTCACCGACGCGGAGATGCAGTCTCAGGCCGCTGCTTCTTAACAGACTTGTCAAGATCACGTCCCTGGCGCCGGCACGCTGGGTGCCCAGCCGCGGAGGCAGGTCCTGTGTCCGCCTGGGGTGAGATCGGGCAGCCGGGCGTAGGAAACAAATGGAAGGTGTTTCTAAGGCCGCAGTGGGGCTTCCTATAACAGGTAAAAGCTGTCATCTGTGCCGTCACCTGAATCTCTGCATCATATCTCTCAAATCCAGAGGGATGAGAACTTGCACATACACATTCTATGATACAATAAATTTAAAGAATATACATTTTAAAAATATAAATTTGAATCTGATAAAGTGAATTCCCCAGATTCAGGTGTCTGCAGTCCTCAGCTGCTCTCGACTAAATAGGGGGATATGGCAGCAGCCTCTCCTCACTGTCAGCCCCACGTCCGTGCAAGCCTGATTGTCTGAGGATGTTTCTTCTCGAAACTGTGACTTTCAATGTGCTCTCTTCCAAAGTTCGCTTGCCCTACACTGTCTCTTCAGCCCCAGAGTCTGTGTGTGCCAGACCGAGAGGCACAGAAGGTGGTAAAAAGAGTCTTGGGTTTAGTGCTAACTAAAACGTTGAAGAAATATACTCTCTTGGAAATCTAAGTATTCCCAAACTGTTTTATTTCATTTTATTGATATAAAAAGGAAATTTGGAGTGTAGGATGCCTAGGGACAATTGCAGCTCTGAAATCCAAATTCCCTTCAGTGCAAACATAAGAACTTTGGACAGAAGGGTCACTTTACAGAAGAACGCGCAGTAGGTGTGTGCCTGAAGACACTAATCACTGGCAGACGTTGTGGAAGAGACTTACATCATTATTTGGTGGCTTGAAGATGACTCTAAAGGCCATTGCTACATGAATTCTTTTACTTTAAGGGTATTCTGCACTCTTTAATTTTGGTAGCCCAACCGATGCCTTGTATTTTTTTATAGATCCAAAGCGCTTCATGGGCAATTCTCACTAAGTACATGTTTATTAAGTACTTTCTGTGTGCTAGAACTTTACTGACAACATTACTATATAAGCTACAATAATCAGCATAAGAACCTTCTAAAGGAGACATAATTATTCTTTTAATCTTAAGGGGAAGGAAATTGAGAGGTTTGAGAGGTAGAGTTACTTATCCAGAGTAAGAGAGGAACCTACCTTCATCTAGTACTAATAGCTGTAGGAATAATATTACTAGTTTTTGAGTACTTACTATGTGGTACCCACTATGTAATTGGTGATAGAGAATCACAGAAATAACCTAAGCTGGAGAGCTACATATTTGCCTTTATGTTATGGAAATAGCCCTCTGGCTAGATAGTGTTAAGGGGCAGATTTGAGGCAGTCAAATCATAAGGTGTGAAAATTATTTGGGGGATAAACAGGGCCCTGAATTAAGACAATGCCCATGCAAATGGGAAGAGATATCAGCATACAATGTCAAAGAGAGAAATAAAGTGACTTGGTTAGCAATTTGATGTAGGGATGTGGGGGTTAGAGGGGTCAAAAAGGACTTGAAAGATTCTCGTCTGGATTACTGGGAGTGTTGATGCAATTATCCTGGATTTAACATTTTGGGAGAAAAAATAATTAACTTGATCATATTAATTTTGAAGTGCTTGTGAGAAATTCCAGAGGAACTCCCCAGCAGAGAGTGGTATATATGATTCTGGACCTACACTGAGAGATGAGGTGTGAAGACTTCAATGTGTTACTCATAGGCACAATAATGATGACTAAAGCTATGGATCCGAATAAGAATACATAGGAGGAGTGTCAAATGAGAATAGAAAAAAATGCCAGGACAGAATCCATGGCCATGCACATAACTACACGAGAATAGAGTGAATAGTAGGATTTCCAGGGCATTCAGACAGGATATTCTGAAAGAGTAATCAGAGATCAGAAAAATCAGGAAAGAAGACAGTCAGCAAGTCAAAGGAGAAACATTTAAAGAAGGGAGTAGTCAACATGTCTAATATTATAGATGTTGAAAGATTATTGGAAGCACCTATTGGGTTTGGCAGCAAGGGTGACTGACGATCATATCTTTGAAAACCACTCTAGGAGAATGGGTGAGAAGGAGGCAGCATCCAAACTGCGAATGATAATGTGCAAATCAGAAGTGATTAAGACAAATTGACATATAAATCTAGGATGTATTCGTTTAGCAATCATGCATCCTTTTTTTCAATCACTTTCCCGCCTCAGCCCCATTCTTCCTCTTTCTAACCTTGTACAAATACTTTCCTGAATACTCTGCATTCGATGGTGAATGAAAGAACAGATACAAGAAAGTAACTAGAACTGGAGTCTTAAACAGGTGGTTGGCATATTTTCCTGGGAAAGGAGGGACTGTTAGAGAGGAAGGCTGAAAATACGGAAATAAGGGGGAGAAGAAATGCTGCAGGATTGAAGCGGATATCAAAGAGGACTCAGACAAGACAGAGGCATCAGACTGCACACTCAGTAACGTATCTGCATCAGAGACGGGAAAGAGTACGCTAAGATGCTCTAATGATTCAGGTGAGCTGCGAGGTGCTAGTCCCAGTGGTTACAGTCATTCTTTCCGGGTGCTTTCATTTCCACATTGAGGTGAAGGGCCAGGGTGAGAGCAGCCGCTGAAAATGAGGATAGGGCCAAGCACCTGAGAAGTGAAAGTTCTAAGAAAGTTTTAAATGAGGGGTAAGAAAGAGTACTGGCTGATAAGAAGTGAAATGATGGCCAAAGGCACTATGGTTGTGCTAAGACTGAAAAGTAAACGCACAGTAGTGCTAACAAGCACAGCCTTACACAGTTTTCAAAACATACCCAGCTCCCTGTGTGTGGGTGTGTAGGGCGAGAACATAAGGAACACTGGTTCATGTTTGCCTTCTGTAGATCTCAGGATTAGAATGTATATCAAATTTACTTTGTTCTGGTTCACCTTTTTTTTTTTTTTCATGGCATACATTTCCAAATATAATCCATCAGGATATACAGGTTGACCATAACCCTGGATGCCTCTGGCTTTTCTTGGTGCCTTGCTGGTCATCTGCCACTGTGACCCACAGACTCCATTCAAGAAAGCATCATGACCCCAGGCCTCTTTTCTTTTCTGATTAGAGTTTCTGCAGTGCATGTATTTTATTCAGAGAATATATGTAATAGGGCATTTGTGAAACTAGACATAAATTTTAATGTAAAGGACTTAAAACCTCCAGCAATTCCAGTGAAAGTCTAGCTTCCGAGCTCTCCAGTTAACGAATGGAGAGTTTTTGCTGTAGTAATTGGTTGGTTTTTCCTTGGTCTCCTTTCTATATTTCATTCACCCATGCGTTCAAAGAAGAGATAGGAAAGATGATGCTTACTTTGAGGTATTATTGGGGATGCAGCGTTTCTTGCCCTCATGGTCTTGTATTCTACAGGGATCCAGACATTATACATATTTATACAACTTATTACTTAATTAAAATTGTTATATGTGTTAAAAGCATAATACATAGGTTCCTTCTATTTTTACCTAATATAAATTTATTAATGTAGTAAATTAACCATTGAGATATTTTTTCATGCTTAAAGGGTAAAACTTTGGCTACTTCAAAAACTTAATAATTCATAATAACTAATTCCCTTAAGGCTCAGGAGAATCATTCATTTAATATACATCAAATACACACATTTATTTATTGGTGCAAATAATAAGGATATCCTTAGGCATACATACACATATATATGTATACTTATACATACATATTCCTACATAGATATTTCATATACTGCCAAAGTTTATTGATTTATAATTTTAATAAGATATTTTAAAAATAAAGCTCTTAAGAAAAAAAATTCAAAGAAGAAGACAGATTTTGCTATTAGCAAAATATTGAGCATCAACCTTCCCTTTTTTCCCTTCATAGCAACTACTGGCTGCCATGGCAACCTTTCCCCCCAGCACACCACAGCTTCTTGGATGAAAAGCACAAGACCTTGGAGACTTCAAATGTCTCTTGTACAAAGCAGTCTAAACCTTTTACCCTAGAGCCATTACCATCCTGTGCCTCAGAAGGACTGGCTATGCCATTTAATTTATTATGTCCTGCTTTTCTCTCCATTCAATCAATATCTCTCCAGAACAGCAGGAGAGAAACAAAAAAAATTTGTTTTAATTTTCTTGCACAGAGTAGGCAATCAAGATACAAGCTTTTAAAAAATGTGATCACTCAATTTATGAGCACCAAACAAATTTCACATGAATCTAAGTAACTTAGGCATTTAAGCTCACTAATTTCTTCTGATTGTGCTCTTCACTCACTCCTCCTTCCTCTCTCATCCTCTGGTCTAAACTGTGTTAAATACTGATGATCCCACAAAGCTCCAGTATCACTTCTGCCTAAGGCCTTTGTTAGTTTCTCTCTCTGAGACTCCTTGCTGCTCCTGAACACCCAGCCCCCTCCCACCAACCTAGGTAATTTGGCCTTGTCATTCAGGTCTCAATATGAAGGCTCCCATTCTCAGGAAGCAGAGAACCACTAATAAGGGTCTGGGCACTACTTAAAATGCTGCACGGGCCATCATCGTGGCACTGCTCACGGTGATCTGAAATGTCCTTTATGTTTTTCTACTGCCCTAACCAACTACGAGTTCCTCTGTTGACTGTAACCTCAGCTGTATTCACACAGCCAGGATTCTAGTGGTGTCAATTTACAAATATCAACTTCCTACTAAGTGCCAGCCACTGGATGAAATACAGTAATAAACAAGACAAAAATTTCTGCTCTAACAAATCTTACACTGTCCTGGAGGAAGACAGAATATAAACACATGAATGAAGTAGTGAGATGATTTCAGAGAGTAATTCAGTGCCCCGAAAGAAATAAGGCAGAGAAATGGGATAGAATTACTGGCAATGCACAGAATAGTTTTTTAGAGAAAAGCTAGGCAAGGCATCTCGGTGGAGGAATATTTAAGCTGGGACATGAATGATGACAAGAATACAAGTGATAAAATGTACTGGGGGGAGCACATTCCAGGCTGAGGAAATAACCTGGGCCAATATTTGAAGTCAAGAAGATCGCCCTGGGCATATGTAGACGTATGTGGCTGGATATAATAGGTGAGGGGAGAGTGGTATGAATTGAGCTTGGAGAGGTGGACAAAGGTCATATCAGGTAGGGTTTATAGGTCATGGTGGGAAGAAGAAAAAAAAATAAGTAGGACCAACATTTGATGTAAAGGAGTTGGAAATTTCCTCTGATCTCTTCAGACATTAAAACAAAAGTAACATTTATTGGGTGTGTACGGTATGCTGGGAATAATGCTAAGTGCTTTTCATATAATAGCTCATTGAGTCCCACTAACAATTCCATGTGGTAGGATTTAAAAGATGAGGAAATTGAAGTACAGAAGAAAGGCTAAGTCACTCTACAAGAGCTCATGGCTAAGAAGTGGTATATAGCCAGAATTTGGATCTTAGTAAGCTGATTCCAGAATCCATATACTGTTATCCATTGTGGTAAATGTTACCAAGTATCTTGCCGGAAGCCACACTACAACAAAAATAAATTTGGAAATAATACCCTGGCTTTTGGAATTGCAGTATGATGTACTCACATCGGACTCTGGTCACCAGTGACTGTTTATGGGACATCACTATCACCATCGTTAAGATTAAATATTTAATGAGCATCTGCCACCTGCAAAGTTTGTGTCTAAGAACATTGAGGATACAAATGGACAGAATATAGCTAACTAGCATTGTTTGGTGAGATAAAACAACTAAATTGTAAGATCCATTCACTTCCCTCACGGATGATGAGTTGCAGAGCAAAGCACAGGCTGAGATCACCAAGTTGGAATGATCCGTGAAAACTTGAGCAGGTGCAGAAGACGTGTGGAAAAGAAAAATGGAAGGCTTACTAGACAAGGAAGAAAGCAAAATGAAAATATTTGTGTAGAGGAGTTGTAGGTCATAAGTGTAAAAAGAAGTCCATGTTATAAAGACAGCTGCAGACAAAAGGGCAACCGATATGGCTCAGGTGACTCCTAATCTCCCCTTCCCTGTACCCCCTCACCAGGCTATAAAGGAAAGTTTCAGGGGCTGAGAAGCTGGGGTAGCAGGGTGGTGGGAATCTGCATTCTTAAAGCCATGGTGTGGCATGCTTTCTCTCCTCTCTGCCCTGGAGAAGGGGAGAGGGGAGTTGGCAGCCCCCTTTGCCAATCTCTCCTAGAAGTTGGAGGAGCCTGCTAAGAAGAGATGGACATCTCTTCTCCAGCTTCGTTCACACACTTGTTTTTCACCTATTTAGAAAAAGAAATTCGAGAAGAATAGCAGGACAGAAGGAGCACACTGGGATGAATGAAACGCCCTGCAAGTCCAGTCCTTGGTCTGTCAAGAATGAACCTCCCTTGGTTCAGGGACTACAGCCGAGGGCGGGACATTCTGGCCGGTGCTTTCCTTGTTTTAATTTTTCCTGCGAGAAGTTCCATATAACACCTATGCATATATCTTTAAATTCTAAAATAATAATAAATAACTCACAGATTAAATAAGTAAGTAAGTCTGGTTAAATAAATCAAAAGGATTTTCACTGTAACTGGTCAAGGAAATTAGCAAGGTTACTGATATGGCTAAAACTGACCAAAACTGATTCTATAACTACGCCAAATGAAAACTGAGCCATCTAAGTTGGGCCGTTTTTCCACTGAGTTAACAAATAGAATGTTTTGGTTCCAAATTTGCCAGGAAACTGTGATTCCTGCTATCTTGATGGTGTAGGCTCTCTAATGAAAATTAATAACACCATGGGTAACGATGAAGGGAAACACAACAAGGACACATTTAAAAAACACAAAACAATTCCCAAAGAGTTTGTTCCATGCTCAAAATGTTTTCACAGCTCCCTGCAGGCTCTGCCATGCACATATTTTGCTTATGAAGCTTCTCCAGAAAGAGCCAGACTCATCTTTCTGTCAATCTCTTCTCACTGAAGGTTAGCAATTACAGCTGAGCAGTATCAAAATTGCCTTTTTGCTCTTAAGAATTGTATTGCCTAGCCCCGGCTGGTGTAGCTCAGTGGATTGAGCGCGGGCTGGGAACCAAAGGATCCCGGTTCAATTCCCAGTTGGGGCACATGCCTGGGTTGCGGGCCAGGTCCCCAGTGAGGGCCATGTGAGAGGCAACCATACATTGCTGTTTCTCTCCCTCTCTGTCTCCCTCCCTTCCCCTCTCTCTAAAAAATAAAAATAAATAAAATCTTTAAAAAAAAAGAATTATATTGCCTATTATAAGAATTATAATAATTCTTTATTAAAAAGAATTAGACAACCACCATTACCCCATTACTCCGCATACCTTTGCAGTAACGTAATTTAAATTTATTTTTACGGAGTTCAGGTAAAGGATAAAAAGATGTAAAGAGCAATGAAACTCCTGAAGTCAGCAGATGACTGGGAATGAAGCTGTAATTGACCAGCAGGCTTGCGGTGCCCACAAGCAGCTGAGCCTGGAAGAGAACAGGCTCTGCTTGCCCCGGTGTCTCGTCACCCCCATGCAGCTGCGGTTCTAATGCCTCCTCTGGCGAATGGGAAATGGCATTTCAGGGAGTACCTGGCATATCACACAGCGATCTTCTTCGGTGAAAAAGGTCATATATATTAAAACGATGGCTCCCCTGGGTTACTGAAATTTTCTATTACTTGCATGAAACAATTTTCTGCATTCCTTTTTATTTTCTGCCAGTACTTTCTAGACCTCCAGGTGGCACCTTTAATCCCACTCTCCCCTTCTTTGCAAGGAGGGGCCCGGTGGTGAGGCGGTATCTGCAGTGATTGCTCCTCCCCCACCTAAATAATCTTTCTATAATATTTACTTTCCCTAAGTTTCTGCATTTCTTTAAATGTTTCTTTTTATGTAAATGCAATATAAACTATTCTTTGCCATACATTTACCGTTAAGAATCACCTTATGTTGAAACACCTCACTTGAGAATAATTAGTAATATATACGAAACACCAGCAGAGAGAACTGGACAGATCCTGTGGAAAATAGCAGGCAAGCCAGGAAACAATCCTGGATGGAAGGGAGTAGAACTCGATGGTTGTTTTACTTAAATGGGTGTGTGACTTGAACCATTTGCTTAAGCTTCCTGGGCTTGAAATTTCTCATGAGAGAAATAAATTTTTTAAAAAAATCAATTCCCTTATAACACTGTGCTTCTTTCTTAGCAGTTACTGTATAATGTGGATAAATATTTATGATTAAAACTTTAATTGAACTTAAAATTTGGATAAATAAGATATAATATATTAATTATATATTATGCTAATTATCCCAATTTTAAACCCTAACAGAAAAGCTGTTACTCCTTATTATATTATTCTAGTTCTGAACCAATCAGAACAACATTAGTGAATTAAAATTATTTCTAATGTTACTGTTTAAATATTTATGACCTTCACACTGACTATAATTATAAATCTCAGAATCCGTAAAAAAAAATTTTTTTTCTTACATGTTTGGACTTAAGTTCCTTCATTGAATTTATAGTATATCAAATCCTATAGCAAAGTTAGGGATGGCACATTTATGGGTTGTCAATATTGGTGAGGTGGAATTTATTGAAACTTGGAAGTATGTTTTATAATTAATTTTATTGCATTTTTCCATTACCATTTAGTCCCCTTATATACCTTTCCCCCTTGCAATCACCACACTGTAGTCTGTGTCCATGCGTCCTTTCTCCGTTTTGCTCAATCCCTCCACCACCTAAATTCCCCCACCCCACTACCTGTCTTCTTGTTCTCTATGAATGAGTCTGTCTCTATTCTGCTTGCTAGTTTAGTTTATTCATTAGATTCCACATATGAGTGAAATTGTATGGTATTTGTCTTTCTCTGACTGGCTTATTTCACTTAGCAGAATGTTCTCCAGGTCCATACATACTGTCACAAAGGGTAACATTTTCTTCTTTTTTATGGCTGCGTAGTATTCCGTTGTGTAAATGTCCCATAGTTGTTTTACCCACTCATCTACTGATAGATGCTCGGGCTGCTTCCATGCTTTCACTTTTTTCGTAAATGAGGTAAAGTTTTTACTTTTTATCTAAGAATAATTTTTGGAGGAAATACAGAAAAATATAAAAATTTTACTGTTTAATTTCCATTTAGAGTTCATTATAATGAATGTGGAAATTACTGAGTTATTAAATAACATAAAATTAATATTCTGATAATGAATCTAAGAATACAATGCAACTACTTTTCATGCTTTGAAATAGAGGGCTCATAATTCCTTCATTACTTACTCATTAATAGCCACAGAGTTGATGTACTTTAACCTGCTACAATTAATAAAGTAGGCAACTATGTCATCTGATAAAGGTGTTTACTGTATAAGATTTCAGACAGAATCTTTGTGGAATTTGTCTTCCAGTTTTATTTCATATTAAGATTGTCACATTGGACTTTTAACTGACTTTTGATATTGCCAATGACTTATTTGTAATGCTTACATTTTTATAATTAGGACATATTTAATCAATATATGTGTTTGCATAGAGAGATTTTTCAAATGTGGAAAAATATTGTAGATTTAGATAAAGACTTCACTCAAATACCTTTCTTACCTCTGTTTTTCCTAAAGAAAAATTGTGTTCCTGTTCTGGTAAAAATAATCTCCGTATGTCAAAAATAATCCAAAATGAAAACTCAGTGTCAGGATGCACTGAGTACACTTTGATTTCTCCCACTCACTTGCTAATGCCATGCCAATGATATATTAACCCCCATGGATATTTTGGTCTTATTTCTGGGTTCTCTATTTCATGGTATTGGTCCATATGTCTAGCCCTTAACTGGCCCCCCACTTCCCATTTGGGACATCTTCCCGGACTGTTCCAGCTGTAGAGAAAGCCTCCATGCCGTAAGTTGAACATCCTTGTTATTGTTCTCCTGCCTTGCTCTTACTGAGCGCAAAGATTTTCCCTATTTCTACTTTAACTCTGGCCTATAAATTTTACTATCTCTGTATGACATTCAATGATTCAAAAACTTCAAGATTTAAAGGTATTTTTAATTGAAATTACACATAAATTTGGGATGATTCGTAATCTTTACAATATTGAATCTTCCCACTAAAAATGTAATTCAAGTCCAAAGTGTTAATCTGGTTTCAGAAATCTAAAATAAAGTGAAAAGTCAAAGATTTTCTTAATGTATTTGTTTGCAAAATCTGCCCAGACCCAGTTTGTTTTATGACAAAACATGATCTGATGTGAATGTAGTCTATCTAGAGACTTTACCTATCCCACTTACTGTGAATATTTAAATATTTAGCTGCAGAAATAACGCTGTACTTGAGAACAGTGATGCTTCTGATTCAAAGGGTGCTTCATATTATATGGTGTGTTTGTTTGAGTTTTTAATTGATGTATCATATGCTTAAAGTACACAAATGAAAGTTATATAATTTTATAAATTATCATAAAATAAACCCATATGAAACCACCGTATAGGTCAAGGAAGATAATAAAAAGCACTCAAAATACTCTGCTGTGTCACTTCCTAAAGGAAGTACTATATTGACTCCTAACACGGATGAATCGGTTTCCTATGTTTAAACATTCTGAAAGTATAATCGTGAACCATATTAATGTAACAGTAGAACAGACAGGGGCTGGGGTAATATATGGACACTATCTCTATGATCTTTACCACATTTGTGTAAATCTAAAACTATACAAAAATAAAAAGTTTACTAAAAAATATTCTTATATCTGAGTTCTTTCACAAAGCACTATCATGTTTGTAAGATTTACTAAGTTATAGATAATGGTATTTTATTCATTTGCATTTCACAGTATTCCATTGTATGAATATACAAAAAAGTGTTTATTGAATTCATTCATGATAAAATTTGAGTTGCTGTTAGGATTTTTCTTGCTATTATTGATAATGCTGATATGAACATTTTCTCACATCTTTTGGTACATACATCCACTCACATTCCTCAGAGAAGGCTTTAATCATAGAGACTTAATTGTGAAAAGATCTTAAGAACATGTTTTATTCCTTGTCTCAGGTAGAGGATGAGATGGATTTTTATTTGTTTATGTGTAGGTTTTGGTAAATTTTGTTTTGGTAGGAATGTGTCTGTCACCTAACTTGTCATACGTATTGGCACAAACACAATATTCCCTAATTATCATTTGCGTATTTGTAGGCTCTGTAGTGATGTCCACATTGTCATTCTTGATATTGTTTATTTGTATCCTCTATTTTATTTTTCATCTTTAATTTGTCTTACCTGGGCTCTATCAATTTGATATCTTCATAAATATCTCAGATTGGATTTAGTTTTCTCTCCTGCTTGACTGTTTTCTTTTTTTTTTTTTTAAAGATTTTATTTATTTATTTCAGAGAGAGGAGAAGGGAGGGAGAAAGCAATGTATGGTTGCCTCCCACATGGCCCTCACTGGGGACCTGGCCTGCAACCCAGGCATGTGCCCTGACTGGGAATCGAACCGGGACCCTCTGGTTCCCAGCCTGCGCTCAATCCACTGAGCTACACCAGCCGGGCGGCTGTTTTCTATTATATTATTTCTGCCTTTATCTTTAAAATTTCCTTTTCTCTGCTTTTTGGGTAAAATTTGTTGGGCATTTTTGATAACTTTTTAAAATTCCTACGTTGATTATTGAACTTGAGTGTTACCACTTTCCTAAATATGCACGTATTGCTCTAAGGATCGTTCTAACAAAGCTTTAGATATGCCACAGGTTGTGATGTTTTATTTTCATTATCATTCAGTTCCAAATATTTTCTAGTTTTCATGTAATATCTTATAGATTTATTGACTATATAGACATATATTTTTCCAAAATATTTGGGAATTTCCTAGTTAACTTCCTTTAAAAATAACTCTACCTTCATTTCATTTGTTTGGGAATATGTTGTGACTTTGATTCTTTGTAATGTTTTAAAACTTTCTCTATAGCTTAGTATGAAGTCAGTTTTTATAAATGTGCCTGATTCACTTGAAGACAAAATCAATTTTTCAGTTGTTGGGTAGGTGTGGCATCTTACACGTGTAAATTAGATCAGTGGTGTTTTGCTCAAACTTTCTATATCCTTAGTGATGTTTGCCTGCTTATTCTTTCAACTGCTCAGGGGGGTGTGTGAAAATCTTTCACTATACTTTTGTATTTTAGTTCTATCAACTTTTCTTTCTTATAAACTAAGGCTATGATTTTTAGTACATACAAATTTGTAAGTATAATATCTTCATGGTAGACTTATCTTTTCATCATTGTAAAACATCTCAATTTAATTCTAGTATTTTTTTTTAAATTTACTGTCTACTTTGATATTATGTCAATATACTAGCTGAATTTTGTATTAATTTCCATTCAAATTTTAGTCTTTCTATATTCTTACATGTAAGGTGTTTCAACTACAAGTGGTTTTTTAAAAATCTGGTCTGACAATCTTGGTCTCTTTTAATAAAAAAGTGGACTGAACTGCATTTACATATAACTGAATTTACTAGATTCTATGATTTCTCTAGAATTCTCTTTTTCCCCATCCTTGCCATCCCTCACTTGAGCTGAGTGCACATGGCGCTTTATTGACTTCGGGTTTCTTCATTTGTGTTTTGACCATTGAGAAGTAGGTAAAACCATCTCTGCCTCTCACCCACCTCCCCGCTCCCTCTCATGGGAACGTCACATCCCAGATCGCAGTGCTCTGTCAGCCTGAGCCCGAGAATACGACCAGGGCGACAACCCACGGCCCAGCCCACAGCCTGGAGCTCCGTGGCCACAGTCTATGTTCTAGTTGCTAATGGGCAGCGGGAGCGAAACAAGTGTTTTTGCAAGCCATGGAGGTTCTGAGACTGTTGATGTATTCATATAGCTTTAAAAAAGATGGTTAGTCTTAAAAAATGGTGCCAGAAATGTGGTGTTGCTATAGAAAATCATAACATATGTGTCATCGGATTCTGGGTGGAGAAAACTGTTACAGGAGACTGAAAAGTAAAGGGCAACACGTGTTATGCGGCATTAAAACATTTGGTAAGATGACCACCTGTGATTACTTGGAAATAAGACCAGTTATTAATAAATCTATGATTTCGTTAAGTTGCTGTTAAGACAGAATATTAATCACTTCAGTTGGATGCCTTTAGCTGTATTTCTTAAGTTATTTTAAGATGGAAAGAAACTAAAAATAAATTCGTGCGTTGGCCAGCAAAAATGAGAGAGAGAGAGGAGAGAGGTCAGACATTCTTTGTACTCATCTGTTTATCAGACTTTGGTGAGGTTAACCTATCGCAGACTGGAAAGGACCTGTTTTCACATCCCTGCCCAACCACTTGCTGCAATATGGGGTGCTCTATCAGTTAAGAAAGGGTGATTGAACTCTGGTTACAAACAATTCCAAAATGTCAGCTGCTAAAAAAAACACCAAAGTTTCTTTCTTATTCGTGCCACATATATAACGTGGGTGAATCGAGAGCTCCACTCATCATAGTCCCAGTCTCATTCACTTAAGTTCCAGACCACTGGAGTTTCCAGTTCACCATATACTTCCACTTGGCAGGAAAAAAAAATGAACATAACAATACACAAACATCAGGTAAACTTTAAGAAAATAAATCGACCCGTATGGGCTAACAGCTGTCAGAGATGAGTAAAGGCAGGCTTTTCCTGCTTTCTTAGAGCCAATGAGAATATTCTAGTAGAACTCAATGGGAGTGCTAAATTCTGAGCAGGTTTATTAGCGTCCAGCTACAGTGACACATAATGCACTGTTTAAATATGTTTGCATCACTTATGTTTACATGGTAATACTTATTAAACACAGGTATGTTTTCTAATCATCCTTTTAACTTCTCTAACGATGATTTAGGGACCGGGCACTGTGGCAGACACCAAAGGGAGGGCAAATGAGGCAGAGTCTCTGACCTCAGTCAGTGTCTCAGCTCTAGAAGACCTACTGTGGTAGCATGAGCCACAGCATCCTAAGTGCCCCCAAAACCCAAAGCTCTAAGCCTGCTCCGAAGGGCTCAGCCGGAGAAAGGCGTATTCACCATAATGGTGGTGTTCTGCTTCCTGTGTTCATCTGGAGATTGTATTTCAAGTTTCATGACAACTTTCTCCTGACTTGTTCTTAACTGAAAGCTCTGAACTATTCTTAATAACTAATAGAGAGCTTTAAATATGTGCTCGGTATGTTCGATGCCCCTTGTATTGACCATCATTTTTAACTCTAGTAAAGAGTCTTTGAGGCATTATCTTATGTTACACATGAGAAAACTTAGGCAAAAAGGTTAAGAAATTGCCCCAAGTTTGCAGAACTACAAGGAGATTTGGGAACGGAAACCAAGCAGTTTTAATCTAAACCCATGCTTTTGACCGCTGCGCTGTTACTTGTTACATCAAGTCTGGAGAGTGGATTTCCAGTTCCACTTTGAATAAGTTATAACCAGTTGCCCTTGCAGAGATTGTAATTTCTCATTTGTCCTTCAGGTTCAGAAATTCTAGAAATCTTCCCTTAAAACATATTGTCACATTTTACATTTTACCTTTTTTTTTTTTTTTTTAATATAACAGGCCCACAGCCCTGGTAGAGAACATGCTTTTTGACCTAAGTATCTCTCCCTTCTTCTCTTTTTAACACCATTTATTTTTCCCTTAGGTCTCCACAGAAGAAGGCCTGGGGCTGGCCCGAGAATATAACTGTGCTTTCTTTGAGACCTCTGCAGCCCTCAGATTCTGCATCGATGATGCCTTTCACGGCTTAGTGAGGGAAATCCGTAAGAAGGAGTCTGTGCCATCCTTGACGGAAAAGAAACTGAAGAGAAAAGACAGCCTGTGGAAGAAGTTAAAAGGCTCACTGAAGAAGAAGAGAGAAAACATGACATGATAGCCTCACATCTAATGCCCTTACTCTTTCTCTTTGAATTTCATCAGGTGGACACATCCAGAGGTTGCATTCTGCTTCTGTTCTCGCTGTGTCTCTCTGTCTCTCTGTCTCCCTCAGTATCTGCCTGTAGGTTAAAGCAAGATCTGCATAACTGTACCTCTTGAGATAGTTTTGTTTTGCCCTTAACAGTTGGATGAGTTTTGTCAATCAGCCGGATATGCTGTTTAGTTTTTATAATATATGACTAAATAAAATTGACATTCCAATTGACTCATTTCCCTTCAAAGAGTCTAGCTTCATTTGCTATGCTGTCTGGTTATAGAGGAAACATTCAAAATTGCAGACAGAATGATAAAAGGCTCAGGGGATCTGCCTTTGCCTGATAAGACTCTGGTTGTTTGCATCTCAGGAATGTCAGTAAATAATGAAGCAGCTCAGGAAACCATTCAGAGCAGCAGTCTGCAGCCTGGTATTTCCTTAAATGCAGAAGTTGTGGTGCTTCTTTTTGAATGCTCCATAGATTACCCTTACAGGAATTACTAGTAATAGAAACTAGTTATGGGTCATTGGAGGACCGGAGTAAAATATCCTCATTTTCACAGTGCTCCGCCCCATTAGGTTTTTCCAAAATTATCAATGAAGTCCCTGGGCTTAGACAAAGGGATATTGTGTTTGTATCAGGAAGAGGCGGCTACTACAAATTTGGTGGTGCACAAACTCATAGAAAGACACCCTGCTTGCTCTCAGTGAGGAGTTCCTCCTAGGGCTGCTTCACCTGAGGCAGGAACACCTGCAGAGAGAGAGGCTGTGAACTCCAAGGATCCTAAGTTCTCTTCCTGTTGCCAAAATGTCTGATCTCCTCCAACTCAAACCATGGAACACCACCAATCAGAGGGCCTTTTTTTCTTGTTTTACAATAGATCGTCACGTAACATGAAATTGCCCATCAACTCATTTATCCCATTGTGTGAATTGGTTTATTCAAATTCAAGCCCAGGAAGCACCCTATCAGGAAGAGCTGTTCTGAATGTTTAATGGACCGATGTCAAAAGGAAAGCCATGAAGGGACAACTGAGCTTGAGAAGGAATCCATCAAACCGATCTTCATGGGTTGGGGGAAGTTTTTATCATAAATTAGAGAAAAGAAAGGATGAAGAGCTTATCATTCTACATGCAAGCACTTGTTTTATTCACTTTGCCCCTGGCACTTGCTAATTGCTGAGAATGCAGAAATGAACGAGGGTAACCTAACCTCTAGCTCGAGACTACCTGGGCTGAAGAACAGTGGGGTGATAAAATCCTAGATGGGAAGATACATTTATATAATAACATGGATACAACTTGAAAAAATTTAGAGATTATACTTCTTCCACTGGTGAACTGAAATCTTGGCCTTTCAGAATTTGTGCTTGTGGGTTTCTTTCCTACTTGGGGCCAGGACCCTTCTTTCTTAAACTCACAAAAGCTTCACTGTTCTTCCTCTAGGCCCCGGAATCAAGGCACCGGGCGTGGATTCATTATTTCCTGGTACCTGCGGCCACTCTGTTCCTTTGGATTTTTCTCAACGGTCATCTACTATGGGATAGGGCACAAATCAGTTTTCCCCTTCCCATATTGCCCCTGAAATCAAATCCATGTAATATTTTCAAAATACATTCATAAATGGGAGGAAAAATAAAAATATTAAAAAAGAACAAATGTGGAGATAGCATCACGATAGGTTCTTATCATCAAAGAACTGGTCTTTGCTTCCTTCTTTCCTTCATTTTTATTATTTAATCTTCTGCTTCTGTCCGGTTAAAATGGGGTTAGTCCATCCCTTGCCATCTGTACATTCTTTGCTCGTTGCAGTCCCTGCTTCCCAGAACGCTTCCAAGCCTGGGAAGTCCCCGTGAATACTACATTCCACCAGACTCTTCTGTGAGCTAGAAAATGCCACCTAGGATGCAGAGTAGTGGGTACCTAGTTCCACACGATAAAACTATATCTTTGAAAACCTGATGACTGCCCTATCTATGAATATTAATAGTGTCTGGTGTGTTTTCGTAACTCAACTAAGTCTTTGTAAATTTTATTGTCAGCTTTCCTGCCTTTGGCTCTAGAGATTTGTAACTCATTTCTACCTCTTCCCATTCTTTATACATCTCAATCTTTAATGAATAATTTATGCAGTTTGGAAGTTCTTAGCAAGGTTTAGATTGGGGAACAGTTACCAAATCCAGCCGTTTCATTCTATAGAAGGAAGAAGGTCATAAATTATTACCCAAGGGGTGGCACGAAACTGAGAGAGTTGTCACTAGCAGAGACAAAGGCAAACTTCGAGCACTCTTGTGAAATCAGTCTTCCTACTGGAAGACTGGGTCAGAGGAAATGTGGCAGAAAAAATAAAACCTAGGTATTTCTGTCCAAGGGCTATGGATTCCTTCTCTTTGGCATAAGACCAAAATGCCAGAATCTCATTTCCGATCACTCTCCCTGAAAACTTCTGACCAGACCTAGGATTTCTAAGTCAGTCTCAAAATCTCAGAGAAGAGACCCTCCTGGGCATATGTCAGCATTGCCAAGGGATGTGTAAAGAAACTGTTGAAATCAAGAATAAGTGTCCATGGTAGACGAATGTGTAGTCACCCAACACAATTTATCAAACAGTGTGGTTCCAGAAACCACACTCGTTTGTGTGTGGTGTGTGTGGATGTGGGTGTGGGTGTGGGGTGCGTGCATATGTATGGTGTGTGTGTGTGTGTGTGTGTGTGTGTGTTTGCTGAGGCACTAGACAATTCTGAATACAGTTTCTGCTCTCCAGAAATGTATCATCTCTCTATTTTTAGGTATTTTCCATTAACTTATCTCGTGGGCCCCCATGATAAAATAATTTATCAGATCAGAAACAAATGGTGGTCCAAAATATTATGTTTTGTATTTAGTGGGCAACAGTTGAGCCTAGAATTTCTGTAGAAAATGCCAGTGAGAAAGAAACATGGGCATCTGGGCCAAACATTATTCACATCATAGTCAGATGTGCAAGAAATAGAGAGCTGCTTTATTTCCTTATAATTCATCTGTTCTTTCTCGTGAGTCCCTGACTAATGGGTAGATGGGGGCAGAGGGGACAAAATTTTAGTTGAGTCCAGTAATTTAGGGCTAATCTCAGGCAATAATATAAGAAATATCTTTAAATAACACAACCTCTTCTGGGTGCACATAGGTCAGCGTTTGATCAGAAAGTTCTGCCCTGTTACTCTTCTTGTATGAGACCCCCCTCCCCATTCTCAAACTCCTCCCCCTTGTTGTTTGCAGACTTCCACCATTAGCTAGATGGGCCTGGGGTGGTGGGATTAGAAAGAGGATCCTGCTGTACAACCCATTTGCTTTATTTGCGCCTCTCTTCCACAAGGCATTATGCCTTTTGTTTTTCTAAATAGTCCTGCAACAACATGCTGGCATCCAAGCTAAACAAGGAAACAGCATTCAATTGTTAAAGATGAGAGATGACTACCTTGTTTTACCTGGCTTCTGTTCTTCTGCTGAAAATACTGAAACACATTTCTTCAAAACATGGAAACCCCATATAAATAAAATGATGTGTATTTTAAAAATACAGAAAAAGCTATATGTAAAAAAAAGGTAAAGACAGAGGAATATATGTAAAAATCTTTCAAAACATAATGATCCTTGTTACACATGCAACGGCTTCTGACCACCTTTATAGAAATTAAAGTTGAAGTTCTTTTCATCCGGGTCTTTACATGATACTAAGAGATACTCTAAAAACCTGCCTCACCTCAATCTTCTACTTCAAGTGTCAGCTTGCACTTGAACACTTCTATAGGGCCTGAGTCTTTTCCATTAGAGTTTCTATTTGGAATTGGATGGCAAAAAACGCAGTCATTCCCTCAGGCTATCTCTCCACTATTAAATGTAAATGTAAGAAAGTAGAAAATGTAACCATATCACTAAAATGTAAACAACATAAATACATCTGTCATAGGATCAACTTGCCCCATTTAAAAGCAGAGAGGAGGGGCCTGTGGTGAAAGGGGCAAAGAGCATGAGAATTTATGGGGAGTGTCTAGACCACACGTCGTTTCCAGGGGTGACAGGTGCACACAGCCCACCATTCCTGGGAGCTCTGGACACGTACAAGGACTGTATTCTGAAAGGCTGAGATTTTAGTCCACCAGTTGAAAAATTATAATTCTCTAAATTCTTTCCAGGTGTATCCATGTTACTATGTAAAATATGTCTCCCCGTCTAGGATTTTATAACCCCACTGTTCTTCAGCCCAGGTAGCCTTTATTCATTTCTGCATTCTCAGCAATTAGAAAGTGCCATGGGAACTGTGAATAGAACAAACACACCAGGGACCACAGGATGAAAGGGTCTCCAAGGGGAATGACAGGATACTGACCACTGAAGCAGGCTAGGAAATAAGAATGCAACGCGAAACTCACGTGGATAAACTATGTCCTCTTTTACTCATCCTTCTGCCTCTCGTACTCCACAGCCTGGTGTAACTGTCTCCCTTCAAAATACTAGTGCACATCATTAAACTGTATGGAAAAGACAGCACATCAATAAGTCAACATTTTAGTCTCATAAAAATCTGGTACAGCCCTGGCTGGTATGGCTCAGTGGATTGAGTGCCGGCCTGCGAACCAAAGGGTCGCCGGTTGGATTCTCAGTCAGGGCACATGCCTGGGTTGTGGGCCAGGCCCCCAGTAGGGAGCATGAGATAGGCAACCACACCTTGATGTTTCTCTCCTTCTTTTTCTCCCTCCCTTCTCCTCTCTCTAAAAATAAATAAATAAAATCTTAAAAAAGAAATCTGGTACAAAGTTTTAAGGATAATGTCAGTATGATTTGTATTTTATTCATTGCTTTCAAAAACATTATATAGTATCTAGCCTTTGTATCTTTAAAAAAAAGTTAAAGCATAAATAAATTAAATACTAGTCCTTTAAGCAACCACTTAAATGATTACGACTTGGTTCCTTCATAGAGATGAAAACACTAAGGATCAGAGGAATGAAACCAACAGTCCTGAGGGGTCAGTTAGGCCCCCTCATCACCTCTCTGGTCCTTTTTTCATGTCCTTCACTGTCCTTTCTGTGTTGCAACTCGGGCACCATTTAGCTTTCTCTAGAGGTGTAATTAAAACCAGCTAATAAATAAAATAAAAAGGTGGTTGCTGGAATATATCCATAGTGTCTCTTTAAAATATATAAAATATGATGACCGTTTACTTCCCTTTCTAAGTTAGGCAAGTAGGATGCAGAAAATAAGGCTATTGTAAATCACTCCCTCCAGGGAAATGCATTAGACAAGGGGGCATGAGCATCAATTAATGAGAGTTCGCCAAAGGTTTTTCATTTATTGCTGGTGAGAAGTGCTGGACTTACAGCAATCAGAGTGTATATTTATGCGTGTGGAGGAGGTAAAGAGAAATAAAAGCACTATCAGCATGCCACCACCCTGGAGATGTCTGAAAAGCTCAGAACAACTATGAATTATATACTCAAGAGCCTGCTGTTCACATTGTGCCTGAATCACAGAAAAACTGTGGCTTTGAGTCAGTCACATCTTTCACCTCCCTGTGCACTAATCGGTTTCCGGATAAACTGGGAAGTTTCCAGGTAAGATTGGAAGAGGGTATGGAAAAATGGATATTCTTTGACTGGTTTATCATGACATTTGATTGTATAATTTATTTTATAGCATATTCTCTGAATTTAATAGGTTTTTTACAAGTCTACAGTAGAAATTATCTGTATCCTTTCAACTATCACTTGGAGGAAAGAAGAACTCTATAGTAACCATATGGCCAAAAATGTCAAACTAAAATGATCAATAACTCACTAATTCACAAGTGATTAATTCACTTACAGATAATTCAACATTCTTTATTCATATATTAATTCACTAATATTTTGAGCTTCTTTTGCGTGCACGTACCCTGCCTGGAACTGTTCTATTCACTCCTTAGTAATCCCATAATAAAGCTAACCTTCCATATGTACATTAAGAAAATATTTTTTGAGCACCTACTCTGTCAAGTACTGAAATGAACTCTGGGAACACAACTGTACAAACATATCTATGGTGTTTGGTCTCTTGTCACTTACAATCTAACTAAGAATAGAGCAACAGAATATTTAGATTTATAATTTTAAAATTAGGACTATAACTAATGCTGATACAGTTGGGGGTATGAATATTTTCCATAATAGGAGGATGTGGCCCAGCTGAGGAGGTCAGGAGCTCCCCCGAAGACATGAAGATTGGGCTCGCATATGGAGGATATCATTTTTTTTTAGGCAAGAGGAGAGGGATGATGTTAAGGTGTTTTGGGAAGCCAGAAGAGCGTGAGCATCACCTGTGGCAGGTGGAGGCATGATGAGTAAAGGTGACCAGGACGACGGGGATGGCAAAAAGAGGCCTGTTCCATGACGAGACAGGAGAACGAGCCAAGAACAAAACCATGCAGATCTACTTAGGTGAGAGTTAAAAGTCTGGTTTTCATTCTGAGAAAAATAAGAGGATACGAAAGGGATTGAATCAGTTGGATGAAGTAATAATTATTTGCCTTTTAAAATGTCAATTCTGGTTCTGCAGAATAGATAGGGAGGATAACAGAATAAAGTACCATACTTCTCTTTTATTTTACCAGAAGTTACATAACTTAATACCTATAATTTACTCAGGGCTGAATACAAATTTTAAACAACTGGTCATTCTCTGGGGAAAAAATGTGATGCAGTCATTTTCATAACAGTGAACACACATTCTACCCTTCTCTCTACATAGACTTTCACAAAGCCCTTCTCTAAACAGACCAAGTTAAAGATTGTTCTTCAGAATTCTTTCAACTATATCTAGGAAACTATAGGTATATATGTTGCCTGCTAAGATTTATTCGAGCATCTTTACAGCGTTCCTTAATACGCTGCTGTGCCACAGATCAATCAATCCTTTGCCCATGAGGACATCTTGGTTTCTGCAACCCACCCCAATTCATTGAAGTCACATTCTTGAGGACCACAACTGCAGAAATCAATGGAGGTGAGACCATATTGTTGGGTTACATGAGTTGTGTTATGTTGTCTTGTTGTCATCGAGAAGCCAGTCAAGCTTGTGGAGATGAGGGAATAAGAAGAAAAAGACAGCAAACCTCACTGAACTCTTAAGAGATTGTGCTTACAGGAAACAAAAGAGATGAGGACATAGCACATCTGGGAAAAACAGGGGACTGTGGTGTTTGGTTTTTGTCTCAAAGTTTTTCTGAGCCTCTGGCTTGACCCTGTTGATCTCAGTAGAAGGAAGGAAAGTGAATAAATATTTTGATATTTTATTATATCTTCTGTCTTTATGCAGCTTCTCCTACTTCTCTAATTTGTCGTAACCTGAATGAACCCATATTTTCCCAGAGACTTTTATCTCTTTAGAATCTGAGGGATAAGGGAAAAGAAAATTAAACAAAGTACATGACAAACACAGTGATGGTCACAAAGGGCTGGTTACCTTTCCCGTAAAGCTAACCCCTCCTTAGTGTGCAGGAAGTATACACAGTTTGAGGCAAACGTAGGTTTACAGTTGTGAGTATGCAAAACACAGTTTATTCTTATGTTATTATTTATTAATTATTGTATTATTTTCCATACAAACAACTGTAAACCTACTATTATACTACCCTTTCCTTTCACAAAAGGCTTGTTAAGGATCATTTCCAGGTTACATCTTAGTATCTTCCTAGTCTCCATTCTCATTTCTTTTAATCTCTTCTCACCCAGAAAAAGGAACTAAGCAAAGTTAGTAGAGGAAGAAGATAACAAAGATCAGAACAGAAATAAATGGAATAGAGACTAAAAAGACACTAGGAAAGATCAATAAAACTAAGAGCTGGTTCTTTGAAATGATAAACAAAAATAAAAAAATCTTTAGTTAGAACTCACCAAGAAAAAAAAAGAGAGAAGACACAAATAAATAAATTTAGGGAAAAGACTAAGTCACAGATTTTTAAAATGAGACACTATGACAGAGATAGGTAAAGAATTGGTGTTACCTCTTATAAGCTATTATATAAAAACCAATGGTAAGTTATATGGGTAATACAGAAAGTTTAGATAAAAACCCATAGTTGCTAGCAGACATGTATTGCTTAAAAAGAATCTGGGATATTCTCAAGATCCATCCACGTTGTAACAAGTGGTTGTATTTCATCTTTTCTTAGGACTGAGTAGTATTCCATTATATATATATATGTATCTGTCTATATATATATATCTGTCTATATATAGATATCTATATCTGTCTATATATATAGATATATAGAGATAGATAGATATACATACATAGAGATGTGTGTGTACATATATATATATGTATATATATATATATATATATATATATATATATAATGCTAAACAAAATTAAGTCAGAAAAGTTCAAGAACCATATGATTTCACTCATATGTGGGATACAAAACTGAAAGCAACAAATGAGCAAAGAAGAAAAACAAACAAAAGCTCATAGACACAGACAACAGTGTGGTGGTTACCAGAGAGAAGGAAGTTGGGGGTAGTAAAGGGTAATGGGGGTCAAATACATGGCGATGAAAGAAGATTTGACTTTGGGCAGTGGGCACACAATGTAGTATACAGATGATGTATCATAGACTCGTACATGAAACCTATATCATTTTATTAACCAACATCACCCCAATAAATTTAATTTGAATAAAGAATATGGGGAGACTTCTGGCTCTACAAAAGGATGAAAGAGACTTAGTCTTCTCTGATTCTCCTCTTTTAACACAATGAAAGAACCTGGAAATCCTCCATCAGGTAATGCTGAAGAGGCACTGAAAGCTGAGAGGAGGAGTCTGGCTAAGAACCTCAGCAACCGAGGAAGGACGGCATAGTAAGTGCCCTGAATCTCTCCCTGTCCTCCAAGGCTAGCTGCTGGGGAGACCTGCAACAATGGGAGAAGGAAAGAAGGAAGGGATGGAGGTAGGGGAAGGAAAGAAGGAAACAGAAAAAAAGTCATGCTCTCTGGCCAAAGGCCTAAGAAAATAGCTCCCCCAAAAGATCACGGAGAGCCCCAGGCCCTGTTTCACAACTGGGGCCCCAGCTATTGAAAGCCAGCAACAGAAGGAAGGTCTGAACCATGAGGGTTTCCACTTCACAACCTGGCCCGGCAGCTGTCTGATCCACTGGCAGAAGGGAACCTAAGGCAAACACAAGGTCTGCGGGCCGAATCCGGCCCTCTACCTTGTTTTATCTGGCTGGCACCTGTTTCTACCTGTCAGCAGCACAGAGCTCCTTGCCTAGGGGTTAAGGAGTAGTTACATGTATACAGTCCCAAAATTACATTTGGCCCTTTGAAGGCAACTGCAAGGCTGATGCAGCCCCTGGTGACAATGAGTGTAACACCCCTGCCCGAGGCCACCACAGTCCCCACTTTAGAACCAGGGCAACGTGGGTATACGAACACCATGGAGTTGGCAGGGGGCTATAGCAAAACCTCAAAACACTACAGACTCTGCCCTACAACTGGGGCCCTAGGCAAGAATCTAATCTGCCGACAGTGACAGCATCAGAAAAGCCCTGCTTCTTTCTGTCCATCCGCTAGTGGAGACCCAGGCTCAGTGGTTCTGCCCCCTTGACTCCCCCCAAGTTGACTAGTTATACAAGACAGTCCAGAGATGTGGCTTTTGCCCATGCAGATGGCACCAGCCGAGGGTGAGCCCCAGCACTACCAGAAAAATGAAGCGGGCCAAAATACCATCGCAAGGGCTCTGTAAAGTTAATTAGCATTGGAACTAAACCCCACAAAAATAGGACTGCACTCATATACTCCCTAACAGGGTGACTACCAGAAACAGGAAATTAAATAGGATCAAGAATCTCCTATCATAATAGCTAAAATGGCTAGGATATAATAGAAAATTACTTGTTGTATCAAAAATGCATAAATTCATGACCTGAATAAGGCAGTCAACTGACGCCAATATCACGAAGAATTAGATGTTGAAATATTCCAACATATTTTAAAGCACCTATTATAAAAGCATTTCAACAACTAATTATCAATTCTCTTGAAACAAACGAATAAATGTAGAATCTCAGCAAATAAAGAAAAATTTTGAAAAAGAACCAAATGGAAATAATGGAAATTTTGGAACTAAAAAGAAAAACACACTAAGTAAAATGAAAATAACAACAACAAAAACCCTCACTGAATGGTCTCAAAAATAGAATGGAGATGACAGGGGACAGAATTAGAGAAATGGAGAACAGATTAGTGGAATTTGCCCAATCTGAACAACAGAGAAAAAGGTCTGAAACAAAAATGAACAGCGCCTCAGCATCCTGTGGTAAAAAGAAAAGATCGAATGTTCATTTCATCAAAGTCCCAGCAGGACTGTAGGACTGAAAAAGCATTCAGAGAAGTAATAGTAGAAAAGCTCTCAAATCTGGTGGAACACATAAATCTACAGATACAAGAAGCTAAGAAATTTGCACACAGGGTAAGTCCAAAGAAACCTACATTAAGACTCATCATCGTTAAACTTCTAAAAACTAAGGACAAAGAAAAAAAGTCTTGAAGTCAGCCAGAAAGAAACAATAGATTAAAAAGAAAGGGAAAACCAATTTGCATGACAGCTGACTCACCTGAAACCAAGGGAACCACAGGGAAGTGGCTCAGCATTTCTCAAGTGCTGAAAGAAAAGAACTGGCTACACAAATCCTGTATCAGGCAAAATTATCAGGCGAATGAGGGGGGAATAGCCATTCTCAGGTGACAGAAAATTGTTGCTAACATATTTTCGGTCTGGCTTTTAGAATGACTAAAGGAAGCTCTTCAGAGAGAAAAAAATGGCAATACAAAGTCGGGGAACTTTGGGAAGGAGAGAGCTAGGTAAGTATAGAAAAAGACACCAGAAAGGAAAAAAAAAAAAAAAAAAAGGACCCAACAGAGAATACCTTTTAGGATCAGCTGCTTTGTGAATCCAGGCATGGCAATATAATAAAATCAGTGTTCCCAAGAACTTCTCCACTGCTCTACTTTCTATGTTTTATCCATCCTTTTAATCCTATCGAACAAGCCTCTGATTTTGTTCTTTCAAAATTCTGTATCACCAGGTCCTCGCTGGTTTTAAACAAATGGTGTTAAACAACCAAGTATATACAATGTTAGGCAATTTACCATCTCTCTGAGCTCTGAGCCTCATTTCTTACATCTGTATAACAGGAGTAATAGTAAGACTATTTTACAACTTGGTATGAGTAATAAATTAGATTTTGCACATTAAAATATATTGCAGAGTTGTTTTTTATTTAGCAGATGCTAAATGATTAAATAAATGAATACATGTAACTAGTGTTGTTGAATAATACAATTGTGCTTTCAGCTTTACCATAGAAGAGGTGAAAAAGTCTTACAATAATGGTATAGATATGTGCTTTGGCAGAGAATACATAATTCCATTTAGAAAATAAATATTAACCTTCTACCTTTTAGAACTGAATTAGCCAGGGTGCCTTGGGTAAAACAAAATAAAGATTACTTATGGTCCTTAAAAATGGAGTCAGGGGGAATAATTTTTTGCCTTTCTACTCCAGAAAGGAGGATCAAAGAAGATGGCTTTCCTACTATAACTCCAGCCTTAGATAGACTGCTAAAATCTCATGCTCAGAAAGTAAAAAATAAAGTTTTAAGAGGATATAAGGTACACTGTAGTCCATTGAAAACAGGTCATTGCTGCCTATGTCTCATTTTTTAATCAAGTCCCTGACATTTAAGTAAATCAAAGTCTTAAAATAAATGTAAGAAAAAATGTCCAATGATATGATATTATAGCCTTAGTGAACTTATTAAATGCTCTATAATTAAAATGATGTTCAACAAAACAATTTTCCTCAAAGCCATAGAACAGCCAACCAGCTTGAAAGCAATGCCCTTGTGATGCTCAGATCTGTTTAGTTTCATTTTAATTATTCAAGAAAATGGAATCTAAACTTTGATGAACATTGCTTAAATGTTTGAGTGGACATTTTACAGAGGATATGTAATAAAACATAAAGTAATTGAAGGGAAGAGGAAAAGACTTCTCAGTTTTAAATATATTTCACTTAAGCTCCAAATTCCACTCAACTACAGAGGTAGCAAATGTAAGTCTTCAAAGAATTACGGGCTCTACATTTTGAAAAAGAGATAAGGAAAATTCAGGATTGGAAACAACATATTCATTTGCAGGTTGGCCTTTACAGAAGTCAATCCTAAGTATGAAAATTCCATTTAAAGGAAAAATTCATTCAAGGTTAATTATTTAATTTGCAAGAAGTTTCTTCAATTATACGGGTACTCACTTTGGTAAATGCAGAGCATAACCCGACCCTGTGCTTTGACAGCATTTTCTTTATTTATTAAAAACAAATAAAAGTTTTACATTTGGAAGGACTGAAAGCCCTGAAAAGGGCCCAATTGAAGACAGAACAGAAAAGAAATAGGGTCAAATGTCCAGAGTTAGATGAATAGCGTTAGTGTTAAGATCATAAGATTTATTTATTATTATTTTTTAAGATTTTATTTTTAGACAGAAGGGAAGGGAGGGAGACAGAGAGGGAGAGAAACAGCAATGTATGATTGCCTCTCACGTGGCCCCCACTGGGGACCTGGTCTGCAACCCAGGCATGTGCCCTGACTGGGAATCGAACCGGGACCCTCTGGTTCCCAGCCTGCACTCAATCCACTGAGCTACACCAGCCAGGGCGAAGATCATAAGATTTATAAAAGATCAATGAATGAAATGGCAAATTACTAAGGGAAGAGGTGAAAATATTGGAAGAATTAACTCCAAATAGGGTTGAAAAAACAATTGGAGACACACAAAAACAGATTAGAAATAGAAAAATCAAAGCTTGTTACTTTCGTGTTTAAATGCACTCATCACTGCAACACTTTAACACAGATCCTCAGCTCCTATGTGACTCAAGCCCCCGACTCGCCCTCTCTCCCAACCTTTGACCCTTCGAGTGTATGAGCTGAACACTCATCTTATATGATAATCGTAACTGAATTTAACTCAGCCTTTTCTCTGCCTTCTATACTAGTTGAAATTATTTTAGCTTTGAGACCTAGAATAGGTCTCAGAGCAATTCAGAAATACTTAAAGCAAAAAATAAAGAAAGAAAGAAAGAAAAAAGAAAAAAAGCTTTGTCTCCTAACACAAAAAGTAGAAGGTGGGATGGCTTTGGGGTGGCTCCTAGTTAGTTCACCCAATATTTCAAAAATATCTTAAAAACTCACATTTTTTGAGCTTTTACTCTGCCATCCTTAATGTTTGAGTAGCTTCCTCATGGTTGCAAAGCAGAAGTGGCTTCACATCTCACCATACTTATATCCATAAGAAAGAAAAGGCACTATCCCTTTCCTGTTACTTTAAAAGTTAAGACATCTTCCCAGAAGTAACATCGGCAGATTTATCCTCACATCTCATGGATCAGAATGACGTCATGTGTCATTAGTAGGGGGAATGTTATTGCCATGATTGATTTAGACAAAGCAAGATTTGTCTTCTGGTTCAGTCATCCTTGAGGAGCACAGCCTTTGGTTATATGAAAAAAAGTCAGAATTCTCTTAGCAGAGAAGGGCTGCCAGAGGGCAGGAGAGTAGAGAGGAAGCTTATGAGTAGACCACAAAAAATGGCTCAATACCCTCTATACTCCAGGTACCTCTGTGCCAGCCAGGTAGTCCCAGGAGAAGGTAAAGATGGAAACCATCTTTGGAAATGCAGAGAATTGAACACTGGTACTTCTTGTTGTAAACCTTTTTGTCTTTGTGTGTGAGTGAGTGTTAAGGCATGCCTCTAAGGAATATCAGCTAGGATATTTTTATATTTCATGTTTTGTCTCTTCTTGGATCCAGAACTACAAAGAATCATATTAGCATTCAAAGAATTTACCTGTAAGTAAGAATTTGCCATTGTACTAAATATGCAGGGTAAAACACAGAGGAAGTAAGTGAGGTCTACCTGCATATGCCATTCTTTTAAAAGAAAAAAAAAGAAATTTGTTATTTTGATGTTTATTTTCTCCATTTTTCCAGTTAGTCTGTATATTTGCCTTCAGTATTTCTGACCTTTTGATACAGAAAAAAATAAGATATTCATTACTTTGCAAAGAGAAAGATGAATATGACATTACTGACATATCTTACTTTATACAGTCAGTTTGTCCTTGAAAACTGATATGCATAACTTTAATTTCATAAACTTACAAAAATAAAGATGCCCTTCAAAGGATTTTGTTTGTATGCATGCATGTGTATATAAAAATCATGTGTGCTTAAATAAAGTTTTATGTACAATTTAATATCTGAACTTTTCTTCACTATTTTATAAACATGATTCTTAATGATTACAGAGTAGTCTATCATATTTACATACCATATATTACTTTATCATTCATCTGATTTTGGACATTTCATTTATTTCTTGGTTTTCAATATTATGAATATCACTGTGATGGCATATTTATACACATTTTTGCTGCCTTTCAAATTACTTCCTCAAGATTTTTGTACAAATTACTAAATGTGCCAAAATGTCTCCTAGTAAAGTTATATCATATCAATTTACACTCATCAAAATGTGCTATGAATAGTCATTTATTTCAACTATAAGTACAACTAGAACCTGCCTCAGGGCAAGATATAAAAACACCAGTAATTTCTTAAAAGATTTACTTTCCTTATCATTCTAGTTTCTGAGTAGAGTGTTTTTGATTCTCTTTCTCCCTTTGTTCAAAAATCATATAACACTCATATGTGGGACGTAAAACTGAAAGCAACAAATTAATAAGCAAGAAAAACAAACAAGAGCTCACAGACACAACCAACAGTATGGTGGTTACCAGAGGGCAAAGGTTAAAGTAGGTCAAAGACATGGGCACACAACGCAATATACAAATGGTGTATCATAGAATTGCGCACTTGAAACCTATATACTTTTATTAACTGACATCATCCCAATAAATTTTAAAAACTTACAAAAAAAGGATCTCAAAAAAATATCAAGACTCACTGAAAAATTTACTTCACTAAATTTCTAAGGCCAGTGGGTAACACAAAGGCTAAAGTTCACATGAGTACAGACATAGATCTGCACACACTTTTGCTCCTGACAGAATTCTCTCTGGTTCTCAGGCTCAGCCACGCCCAACTACTCTCCCATCACCAGCCGTCCCCTCCGCAGTAAGGTAGGTCTCAGCAGACTCCCACCTTCATGGAAGGTGCAGCCCCCTGCCATTCAGACTATGCTGCCTGAATGTTCCATAGACTGCCTTGTCTGAGATCTGACTTAAAAATAAACATGGGTCTTCAAAGTCATCTATTTATTGGAATTAATAATGAAAACACAAATCATGATCTACGTAGCCAGCTAACTGGGAAGTTACTCAAGGCCTGTCCTCAAACTTGCCTTCTTATAGCCAGTGTGTCTGCTTCCCCTTTTTCCCATCTGCCAACCGTATTCATTCCTGCTCATTGGTTGTTCATCCTCACTTCACTTCCTGCCTTGCCGTAGCCCTGAATCCTAATCCCCTAACCTAATCCTCTGATAAAATACAGACAAGGTGTCTTCCTCTGCTCTCCTGAGCAGCACCTGAGGGAGAGGCATAAAATGGGTATTCTTTGAAGTTTAAGAAGAAAATCTTTTTATTATAAAATCAATATGTATCATAAAGAAATGATAAAATAAAATACTGCAAATAAAGGAGATCTATAATCTTTTTGATAGCAGGTAACTATACCACTTTGGTACATAGTGTTTCATATCTATATTTTGAAGTATCTTTTATGATTTCCTTATTTAAAAAAAGATTGTGTTCAGAATTCTTTTTTGTGAACTAATTATATTCCCTAATAATATATTGTTAATTCATTTCAATACACATTCTTAAATTTTTGTAATGCCTATTACAATGACTGGAATATATTTTAATTGCTTTGTACTCTGCTATTATTTAGATGTAACATAATTTATCTAAACCATTCTTATTGCTGGAGACTTAGCCATATGTCAACATTTCACAATCACAAATTAAGTCATCTTGAACAGGTGCCATTTTTAACAGAGTGGCAATGAGGACTAGAGAAAGGAGCCTTGGGGTCCTCAGGAGAACTGAACTCTTGCAACAGCTCTGCTACTCACTACACACACAGCTTTAGGAAGTCACTGGACCTCTATGGTCAAATAAAATGTGTAATTCAATGCTCTCTATGTTACCTTGAATCTGAAGACAATAATTTGATATTGGGCAACCCATTTTTTTGCTTTATAAGCCTTCAGCTGGTCCTACCGGTTTTAGTCTATGCCCCCCTGGTTATCTGTGTTTCTCACTAAATTACTTGTGTTCATGTCCTGTGGCTGCTAAAACAAGTTACAACAGATTTTGTGGATGCAACAGCAGAAATGTTTTCTCCCTCAGTTCTGGGTGCTCTGGGTCCGAAATCAAGGTGTCGGCAAAGCCATGCTCTCTCCAAAGTCTCGAGGAGGGAATTTGTCATTGCCTCTTCCAGTTTGTCATGGCCCAGGAATTCTTGGACTTATTATATCGTTCCAATCTCTGCCTCCCTGGCCATATCGCTTTCTCCTCTTCTGTCTCAAAACTCCCTGTGCCTCTCTACTGTAAGGACACACGTGGCTGCAGTCAGAGAAAACCCAGCCATCCAGGATAAGCACCTCTTCTTGAGATTCCTAACTTAACTGCATCTTTTACCACACGTAATGTTAGGGGCTAAAAGTTTGGTTTCCCCCATAATTTGTATATTGTAATCTTACTCCCCAATGGGACGGTATCAGTAAGTGGGGCCTTTGGAAAGTACTTAGGTCATTAGCATGAAGCCCTCTTGAACAGAATTAGTGTCCTCATCAGACAAGACACGAGAGCCTGCTGCTACTCTCTCTGCATTCTCCCGTGTGAGGAAATGAGAAAACAGTCATCTGCAATCCAGGAGGAGTACCCTCATAACACTGGACCTGCCAGGACCTTAATCTAAGACTTCCCTGCCTCCAGCACTGAGAGAAATAAATTTCTGTCGTTTAAGCCACCCAGTCTATGCTATTCTACTATAGCAACCAAATCAACTAAGCCATAGAGTAATATTCGCTTTTTCCATATAAGGTGATATTCACAGGTTCCATAAATTGGTGTATAACTATATCTTTCTGAAGGCTACTCATCAGCCCAGCGAAGTGTTTAATATATATTATTTCTCTCTGAGCTGTGTTCCATGCTGAGAGCCAATAGCACACATTCAGGTTCAAATAAAAATTAACATGGCCAGGAATACCTAACAAGACTCTGCAAAGTAAATAATTTATTTCATTAAAGCTTTGCATGTTAGTATTCATGGTTATCAAGGATTTGCATATGTTGAAAAGAATACCAATAGGCTGTCAGGGTTATATGTCAGGTGAGCAGAGGGATGGGACAAAGGATGAAGCTGAAGAGTTTGGAAGGACCTTTCTTAGGGAAGGCACTTTAGATAATGCCCACCAGATTGGGTTTTATTTTGAACAATATAGATAACCTTGAAGAATGATATAGCAGTGTAGAAAACAGATAAAATGGAGCACAAGTCCAGTTAAGAGGCTCTTGCAGCAAGTTAGTGAATAAAAGATAGGAAATTGAACTATGCAAGAAATGAAAGAGGTAGAAATGGGAAAAATCTTGGTGATTGATTAGAAATGAGAATCCTTGGCCTCTCAATTCATCTGTTTGAAAAGCAGCCCCAATAGGAATTTGGTGTTAATTTCATTCCACACGGGCTTTCTAACATAGTGTTTTGAAAGGTTCTGTACATAATAACAACAGTTATGTCGTGCGCCATCACTAGGCAGGATGCTTATTTGATCGTCAATCATCCATCCCACAATCCATTTGGCACCATGCCACAAGCATTGGCCTGTGAAGCCCGCGGAGGGCCCTGACAGCAACAGCAGTTGGCGTTGGCACAACTGAGTGAGTGTGGAATGATTCACAAAGAGAAACAGCATCAGCAGTTTAGCAGGAACTGGTGAAGCCAGGAGTGTGAAAATCCTGCTCCAAGCCATTAGCTACCCTTTGCCCCTTACAAAACTAATGCTGGTCTATCAAGGGTCATATAAGCCAAAGGCTAGGAGAAGGCCTAGAAGCAGGTTCTGTAGGAAAATGTCCTTCTTTCTTTCAAGAGAGTATGACTGTCCTTATCCTCAGTGCCAAAGAGCGAGATGGAGTTACTCACACATCTCATCCAGCAGGACAGGAGTCAGCGAATGGCTATTAAGTGGTAGAGGAGGAAGGGACTAAAGAAAATCAGACACACACAGAGCTCTTTTTTAACAAATGAAGAAAGTAACATCCAGAGATGATAAGTGATTTGAATATTTGAATAAAGCCACACATCTAGTACGTAGCTATCACTCGAACCTAGGTTCTCTTGTGACAGATGCATTGTCTGTCCTAGTACTACCAACTCATTTAGTTTTACCCAGTGATGAAGCTACGGAGAGGCCTGCTATTAATCCTAGACACATAGTTAAGACACGGCGGGTATGTTCTCGAATACAGACTGGGGCAAAAGTAGGTTTGCAGTTGTTTGTATGGAAAACAATATAACAATTAATAAATAAGACACCAGAATAAGCTGTGCTTTGTGTACTCACAATTGTAAACCTACTTTTGCCTCACCCTGTATACCAGTAACTAAAGTTATAATCATGAAAATATTTTACATTCCTTTTGGCTTAGATTTTTTTTTGTTTAAATATCAGGGGCCGTACTGAAAGTGAGCCAAACTAAAATCCCCACAGTGAGAAACAAATGAGTTTTAAAAAATAATAAGATAAAGTTATTTCATGAGTAAAAATTTAGCTTGTGTTCATTAAATTCATGTAAATTGTTAGGAATCTTATGTGAATGTTGAAGCAGAATGCCAGCTTCAGGTGAAGAAGAAATGGAGAGGGAGGCAGAGAGGACATTATTATTACAGAAGAAAGATACAGTCAGGGCAGAGGTTCTGACAAGGCTGATTTTGTAATTCTAATTATTATGAATAATAATCCCTGATAATCAAGTTTGGTGAGGGGAGGAAATGAAGAGAGAAATGTTAATAAAGCGTTTAGAGAAATCAAGTTGAATGAGCACAACAGGAAGGAAAATAAAAAAAGAGTACAGTTGCAAGAAATAGATTTTTATATAGAGCTCTGAGTCTAATAAAAATGGGCCTACATTATAGTTTAAAGTATATTTTAGGTATACAAAAGAATCTGGGAAGATAATAAGAAATCCTTAGAAATAAGTGAGGCATAATCTGCCTGGGTTTAGATGTAGTCATTATGAACAAAGAAAGATGCTAAATTTCTTTTTTTTTAAATTATTTTATTGTTGTTCGCTTACAGTTGTCTGCATTTACCCCCCCCACCCCCAACCCCAGGCAAACCCACCTCCCTCCCTTGCTTCCACCCTTCCCCTTGGTTTTGTCCATGTGTCTTTTATCGTAGTTCCTGAATATCCTTGTCTCCATTATCCCCTTCCCCCTCCCCTCTAGTTACTGCCAGATTGTTCTAAATTTCAACGTCTCTGGTTATAATTTGTTTCTCTGGTTGTATTTTGCTTGCTTACCTCACAAGCGTCTTGGCTGTGGCTGATCTGAGTTTCCTGGTAGCTGATCTGGCCTTGGTGCCTTCTCTCATGAGTCCTTATATAAAACCCCTTAACATTTCATATAGTAAAGGCTGCATGATGATGTACTCCTTGAACTTGACCTTATCTGAGAAGCACTTCATTTGCCCTTCCATTCTAAATGACAGTTTTGCTGGATAGATTATTCTTGGTTGTAGGTCCTTGATTTTCATGATTTGAAATATTTCTCTCCAGCCCCTTTTTGCTTGGAAGGTCCCCTTTGAGAAATCCACTGACAGTCTTATGGGAATTCCTTTGTAGGTAACTGTCTCCTTTTCTCTTGCTGCTTGTAAGATTCTTTCCTTATTCTTGATTTGGGGTAATGTTATTATGATGTGTCTTGGTGTGTTCCTCTTTGGGTCCCGCTTCTTTGGGGTTCTCTGAGCTTCTTGGATTTCCAGGAAGCCTATCTCCTTTGCCAGATTTGGGAAGTTCTCGTTCATTATCTGTTCAAAAATACGTTCAATTTCTTGGTCTTCCTCTTGTCCTCTGGCAGCCCTATGATCCGGATGTTGGGTTGTTTACAAATGTCTCTGAGGTTCCTGAGTCCCTCCTCATTTTTTTGAATCCTCGTTTCTTCCTTCTGGTCCAACCCACTGGTTTGAGTCCCAGCTTCTTTTTTTTCCCTATTGGTTCCCTGTAAATTTTCCTCTATTATCGTTACTGTATTGTTCATGTGTTCAACTATTTCTTCCAGTTTTGTGAGCATCCTGATTACCAGTGTTTTAAACTGGGCATCTGTTAATTTGGCTATCTCTTTGTCCGTTAGTTGTAATTTGTTCTGATCTTTCATTTTGGCCATTTTCATTCTTTTTTATCTCAGCGCACCTGTCAGAGTCTTAGGTGTTTGTCGGTACCTGGCAACCTGGGTCACTTTTTTGTGACGTTTCCTCTGGGGGTGGGGCCTGGGAGGGAGCAATGGCATCTGTCGTTCACCACTGCTCCTTATCACCTGCTGCTCCCTATCACCCTCTGCTCCCCAGTTCCCCACTGCCTTTTCTGCCAGTCTCGGCCCTGCTGGTTCCCACTGGCCTCTCCAGTTTCGCCGCCAGCCTGCGAGGTTCACCCGTTGCTCGGGGTCGTGTTTTGTTTAGGCGCTCGCGGGGTGAGTTCCTCCGGGCAAACTGCCTCTCACTCCGCTCCTCCGCTTGGTTCTGCCCCACTTACCGGCCTGGATGTATGTCCTCCCCAACTTCCTGGGTGTCGGACTTCCCTTCAGTTCGATTCTGTCCATTCTGGTTGTTTATTTTTCGCTATTGAGTTCGTTGTTTAAACTCTCTGGTTGTGAGCGGTGGCGCAGTGTGTCCACCTACGCCGCCATCTTGGCAGAAGTCTCTAAATTTCTTATACTGTTTTTTTTTTAAGCCTTTTTTTTTTGTCGTGGATTGTTTTTAAGAGTCTGTTGAAAAGTATGGAGTATTAAGAAAAATACACATATATGACATGTACCTATACATACATGTACATGTACATGTATACCTACCCATACAACTATATATACAATTATACCTAGAGAAATACAGGCATGCTTGTCTACAGCTACAACTGTACCTGTGGATACAGAGACTTATACATGCACATATATAATTTCATGGAGTTCATAGATACCTTGAAGTTGGTCTGTGGATGGCTAGACCAAAAAAAAAAAAAAAAAAAAAAAACAAAAGAGGAAAAAAATTGTACCAGGATCTAGAGCTTGGCTGGAATATTTATTTTTATTTTTATGATCCAATTGTAATTTATCTAAGTAACAGTGAAGGCAAAATTCTGAAACAGAATGAACATGTTAATACTATGGCATAACATAGCATAACAAAGTGAAAGTTTAACCATAACTCTTTAAGCTAGTTCTAAGGTAAAGGGGAAAGCTTCTAACAATTCAATTCGTATATAATAGGGCACAGCTCAACCCAATTGATAGTTGATAAGGTAAGTGAAAATCCTGGTTAAAGCACGATAAAAAATAAAGCACCTGAACATAATATTTTAATTTATGTATGTATATATATGCAAAGTACCTAACAATATTTTTCTACTTTATGATGTTGACAACTTTGATCCTGATTATATAAAGAAAAAGTGATTTTTGCACATTCAAGTTCTTCTCATCTTACACCGAGAATACTTGAGCTTTAGAATAAGAATGCTTAAATAGTGCTACCCTTGGACCAGATACTTGAAGCTGAGTGGTCTCATTCAACTTACTTAAGTTATATAAGTCTTGCTTTCTGAAACCTCATGGGACTGGATTAATTTTGAATAAAGTATGAGTTCAAAGTGTTAATAAGATGGCTATTTCATAATCGCTCTTCAATGTATATTAGCATTATTACAATAACAACAGTAATAATAACAACTTTCAATATGAATATCAGACAGGGACTGGACAGGTTGTGCTTATGCAGAAAGCAGGGGCATAACACAGAGATCTAAAGAAGTCAGAAACAGAGCAAGAATGCAGCTGGCAGTGACCCTCAGAGAGTTACACACATGGGGGTATGAGGTCAGCAATAAGAGTCCACTTCTCTGCAGGCTTTTCCCCGGCCACACTCTGGCCCACAGACAGGAGCATAAGGCTCGGACTAGTGTGACTGCAAAGGACTTGTTCAGACTCAGGATGGTTTTTAGTCAAAAGGTGAAGTGGAGAGAATTCTAGACAGAAGTCTGCAAATGACTCATAAGCCCTGACACCAGCATCCTGGTTGACCCTGAGAACACAATGAAAACATTTTGGCTTCATTTCCTTATCTACGAAAGGACAGGAAAGAGCACTACCAGCCCAAACACCTTCGGTTATCATTCCTATTCCTCTTGCCTGAATTTTCTGCAAAATGTTTATTTGAATATTTATATCATAGATCAAACATAATTTATATTGGGCTTTGAAAATATTTGAAAATACCTCTTCAGGAACCCTGGATTAGGAATCATTAGATAAGATAATCCCCAAGTTCTCTTCAGCTCTCCCAAATTTATGACTTTAATATATTCTATCAATATATCTATGTGGAAAATAAACAGTGCAATTTTCTAGGAACAAAAACCTTTTTTTGCCTTTTATTATCTGCAAAATATTTACACATATACATATACATATATACATACAAACACAGAGATTTTAAGGTAATCACAGTTAGTGGCATAAATGAGACTGGGGCATAAAATACACTTTTACCATCTTTCAAATGGACATTTTTCCCTTTGTGTCCCGGACTAGCACACATGCCTTCAGTTTGCTCAGGCACCAGAACCCACATAAAGTCAATTTTTGTGTGAACACACCAGGATTTTATCTGTGTCATTAAATCTCCGTGTCAGACTGCTCATGTTGTAAAATCAAAGGAAGGAGACCGAATTGAGCATTTCAGAAAGTCAATATTATTTAGCCCACAAGGAAATGATTTCTTATAAGACAGGCCAGATAGGTACAAAGAGACTGGAGTACTAAAAAGCCAACTTCTTTGTCTACATATAGATTAGGACTAAGCAAAATATGGATTATATAGAAGGAAAGAATGACTTTCAGAAGTCAGAACTGAAAGGGAATTAAACAGCTTGATCTAGATGAATGCCAAAGTTGAAGAAAGGAAGTTCCAGAATTTGAGTAACTCAACCTGTCCTAGGAACAATACCAGAGTATAAGTGATCAGAGAAATAGAATGAGGATGGGGGGCGGGAGCTAGAGAGAGGGAAAAGAGACTCAGTCTTCTTACAACCTGTTTTCAGAAGAGACAAACCATAAATTCTGCCATGTTGTATTCTTAAAGTTAACAGAATCAAGTAATTTGTGGGTATATTTTTAAAGTCACCACAACATCCTTGTTTTCAAATTAGATGCATAATAACTCTCTAAGACTGCTGGTTGCCTTTTATCTTCTTAGTTGCTCTCTTTTTTTATCTTTAAACTTTTTCTTTTAATTTTTAGACAGAGAAATGGAGGGAGAAAGAGAAGGAGAGAAATATCTATGTGTGGTTGCCTCTCGTGAGCCCCTTACTGGGGACCTGGCCCGCAACCCAGGTGTGTGCCCTGACTGGGAAAACAACTGGCAACTCTTTGGTTTGCAGGCCAGCACTCAATCCACTGAGCCACACCAGCCAAGGCTCTTAGCTACCTCCCTGAACAGTCACTGCCTTCTTTCTGAGAGTCAAAAACTCCTACTTCAAAAGTTAAGGCTATGTTTTCTTTGTGTAGCAATTTGTAGACCAAAAAAAAAAAAAAAAAAAAAAAAAATCTTATATGTACTTTACAAGAACTTCCCGTCCATATATCACAAGACAAATACTAATTATAGACTTGTGACCCTGAAACAATTTAGAGGTCATCTGCTCTAAATAAGATTGCTTAAACCAGGGCTGTCAAACTCTTTCTCACCGGGGGCCACATCAGTCTCGCAGTCGCCTTCAAAGGGCCGAATGTAATTTCAACTCTAACAGTGAAAGAGTGGTTACATTTATACAGTCCTAAAATTATTTCAGCTCTTTGAAGGCAACCGCAAGGCTGATGTGGCCCCCAGTGAAAATGAGTTTGACACTCCTGGCTTAAACCATACCAACAAGATACATTTAGCCAATAGAGATATTCTAAGTCAACTGTTTAATTTCACGGCTGAAGTTAGTCAAGTTCAAAGACGTAACATAACTCACCAAACTCGCAGTACTGGTGGTCACCTCAGTAGTAGAATCTGGATCGGTGTCGGTTTCTATTTCACTAATTTGCCATTTCATGTGCTCTTTAATCATTGATTTTCTCTCATTTTTATAAATTTGAACCTAAATTCTTTTGATTTGTCTTCCTGCTCCTGTAATTTCCCTGTTACTCTTTCAGCCTGCAAACAGTTCAATTTCCAGCGGCGAGGATGGCATACCTAACCTGTGGTTTGAAGCCTGTATCCTGGTCAGGATCTCAGCATGAGTATCTCACCATGCGAACACTTGCTCAGGCAAAGACTGTGGGAGTTGGGGCTTTAAATGGGAGCCCAAAACGGGTGTTAGCCTGTTGTAGGGCCTTGTCACCATCTCTCTCAGAATGGAATCTGTGAACTCTCCAGAAGGCTTTTAGGGAACAAATAGAATCAGAAGACATTGGTCAGCATTTCACAACGTAAGCAAGCAATAAACAAACAATTAAGTAGCTTAGAGTTTTCTAAAGAAGTGAGATCACCTTACTCAAAATGGACCAAAAACACAAGTTATTGTTGGGCTGAAGAGCTTTCTGCTTTACTTTAATAGAGACAATCTTCTCCCTCTTTTCTGGACCATTTTCTCCCCCAAATTCTACATAAGCACCAAACTCCCATACCTCTCCACTTGCGTGAGGATATACATATTTCCCCAGGTGTCATGAACAAGCTTCTCGGTCTATTCTATGATGATCCTTCAGATGTCGACTTTGCCATCTCTGAGGCATGAACTTTTTAATTTTGCTCACTGTTGGATCCCTGGGGTTTAAGGCTGTGCCCAGCACGGAATGAGAGCTCAGTGATGAACGGTAAGTGATGAAAAGTAGGGAGGCAGCCTGTGGTAATGACCCCCGTAAGCAAGCTACTCCCAGATTACTGACTTCTCCACAAATTGTCTCCCCTGCTTTGATTTTATAAATAGTCATTCTTCCCAAACAACTATGATTGGCAGATGTAATTCTATTTAAAGTAAAAAATAATTAGGTTTATGTGTAATAATTATTTGACTGACATCATTGACAGTTCAAGGTATGTGGGGTTAACTTGGCCCAGGGCTAAGAATTACTGACTTAAGTATTTTTAGAGGCATAAACTAGTATCGAAGAAATCAAAAAGACTGCTTTTCTGATCTCCCTACTTTTAAAACCAAAGAGCCTGAAGTACATAAAGTCTATGTGATTTGTCCAATGTTCGTATGATAGCTAATAAAATAACAAAGATCAGAACCCAGGTTTTTAAGAAGCTGGTTCATTGTTTTTACCAATTAGCTTATCACTAACTCTGAGTGTCTTTGTGAAACACGTGTGAAGCAGCCTCAGAGGTTGAAAAGTTTGTAAAAGAGAGACATAAAAACAATATAAGTTGAAAAAAAATCAACAATCGGTGTGCGGTTAGTACTGATACTGAGAGAGAAAACATATCAAGCTTAAGAAAGTTTTCTATGTAAAGATAAAGAAAAACTATATTTTCAAGAGATGGCCTATTGTTTCAACAGCGCAGGCATGAAACCACATTATAAATCACTGGACCTGCGACGTGTCCTGAACGATATCTGATACTTTTCTATAAACCAGGTGAAGCTCCATCTCCACTGTGACCAGGAGAGCTGGTGTGAGTTCTCTACACTGGGAGAAAATGCCTCCTGGAAAATGAATTTAGATGGTCCTCTTTGGGAGAACTAGTATTTGTAGTGTGTATGAGTATGTATACCTGAGTAAACGTAATGAGTTTGATCAAATAGTTTCACCCATAAAGACTAGGGAAACCTGAGAAATAAAAAGACTTCTCTGGACACTGGCAAAAACCACAGGTGGCCAGACCTGAAGCCTCCTGCCCCTAACTGGCCAATTCTGGGAAATGCATCCTGGCACCTCTCCATCCGGCCACCCTTCACCACTGCTCCGTGTACCGAGTTGTGAAAGATGAAATACTTTGGGAAATGTGATACCTTAAGGCAGCAATTTTCAACTATTTCCATCTCATGGCACACACAAACTAATTATTAAAATTCTATGGCACACTAAAAACTATATATTTTTGCCAAGCTGACAAAAAAAGGATAGCTGTAATTTCGATTCACTCACACTAGACAGCCACTGTTGTATAGGGTGTTGTAATTTTTTTACTTGACAATCTAAAGGAAAAAAGGTCGGTGCCCCTGACTAAAATAGTTGGGTATTGCATGTTTTAAAAATTCTTGTGGCTCACCAGTTGAAAATCACTGCTTTAGGATATTGTGGCCTTTTGAGGAGAATGGCTGGGGGAGAGAGAATGCTCTTCAAGACAATGGTGAACCCAGGAAGTTTTTAATGTTTGTTTCTTTGCCTTAGAACTTAGGAATTGCCATATTCAGCATCCAGGCTATTTTCTACCCTATGCCCTGTCCTCAGAATCCTAATCACTTCTGGTTAGTCTCCATGCTTTACATCCTTCAGTAAAGTGTGTTGTGCATGTACAGTCTCCGTATGGGGATATTACAGAAAATTCATAGATAGGGTCATCAAGAAGTGTGCTCTTCTCTGCAGTAGCCTTTGGCGAGGTCAGTGGTGGCTGCCTTGCATGAATAGAGAGTCTCTCTGGAATTAGTCATTGAGTCTCTGCAGAAGGAATGGTGGCACTGGAAAGGCAGCAAGCTTACAAAAAGGAGCACCTACACAGTTAATGGACTCGGAGATAATTGTCTGCCAAATTCTCCTTTGCTCAAATGTCTGCTAGAACAGACATTTGGGCTACACAGCAGGAGGTGAGTGGCGGGCAAGGGAGCAAAACTTCATCTATGTTTACAGCAGCTCTCCATCACTCACATTACCTCCTGAGCTCCGCTTCCTCTCAGATCAGCAGCAGCATTGGATTCTCATAGGAGCGGGAACCCTACTGAGAACTGCCCATGCAAGGGATCTAGGTTGCACGCTCCTGATGAGAATCTAATGTCTGAGGATCCAAGGTGGAGCTGAGGGGGTGATGCTAGGGCTGGGGATCAGCTACAAATAGAGATTGTCTTTAGCAGAGAGATGTGACTGCACAGAGACCATAATAAATCAATTGCTTGCGGACTCATATCAAAACCCTACCAGTGAGTGGGGCAAGTAACAATTAAGCTGCATCTGGTGGCAGGCTATAAAGCTATCTAAGCCCCTGCCCCCCCGTCCATGGAAAAATTGTCTTCCATGAAACTAGTCCCTGGTGCCAAAATGGTTGGGGACCACTGTGCTAGAAGAAGATGACCCTTGAAAATCTGAAGTTAACACTAGGAACTACATAAAATATTGCAATTTTCACAATTGTTAAGTGGAGAGGAAAGCAGGGCACAAAACTATATCCATACTGTGATCATACTTTAATATCTACATATATATGTATGCTTATGTGTATGTTTCATATAATTATATATATATTTGATTATAATTATACATGATACAAAGATAAAACCATTTTATACACATGCATAATGCATAGTTTACAAATAAAAGGCTAGAATTCAATGACAAATTTAATACTCCAAAATTTTATCAATGGGCTTATATTCAGACTTTTAAAAAGATTTTATTTATTTATTTTTAGAGAGAGGGAGAAAGAGAGGGAGAGAAACATCAATTTGTGGTTGCCTCTTGCATGCCTCCAGCTGGGATCCTGGCCCACAGCCCAGGTATGCACCCTGACTGGGAATCGAACACATGACCCTTTGGTTCAGAGACTGGCACTCAACCCATTGAGCCACACCAGCCAGGGCACGGATTTAATGTTATAAATTATTTCAATGTTGGACTTTTCTATATTTTCTACAACTGGTATCTATTTCCTTTGTGTTTAGAAGAAATAAAATTTTAAATCCCTAGTAATGGTTACTATTTGCATAGCAGTCTAGGTAGAGGTTTTTTAGAAAAACCTGGGAATACCAAGGTCTCCTCCATTATAAATTCTCACTTGATTGCTTTAAAACCAGCCTGAGCTCCCTGCCGAAGTCAACTGCTATTATAACACACTAATTAAGTCTGGCCTTACACTGGAGTATCATAAGGTTTATTTCGTTAATTCTTTTGAGCCTGGTTATTTCAGGAGAAACAGAATGATAATTAAAGAAATATCTATTGTTATTCTCAGCTTTTACTCCACTGAAGTCTCTGCTCACCCCAAAGAACATTCTGCCTCGGAACCCGTGATGCTTCAGCCCCCCTTGTAATGCACCAATTCACTTATCTAGTTCATCAAGATCCAACGCCATGAAGGTTTCCTGAGTGTGACTCCTGCCTATTGTTCCTTCTCATTAACACTCTCCTTTGGCACTTTCTCAGACATCACCTAACATCCCCTGGACTCACACTTCTGGCTTACACTGCCTGCTCTGCTGTGATTTCAGATGTGCGCTGGATTGTGAGACCAACAAGGTCAAGAGCTCCTAGTTAGAAGAAGCTGTTTCATGTTTTTAGACTCATGAAATGCCACACCTTCCAGGTGACTGATTCTTCCTCTAGCTACTTGACATGAGCCTCTCACCTGACAGACATTACATCATGATCTGTGTTATGACAACTCATGTGCCCTTTGGGGATAGCGAGAACTTGTGTGATGGGCAGGACAGAACACTGGGTTGGCAAGTAGATGACCTGGATTTGCCTTGAAGTTTCACAACTTAGTGAATGACTTTGGGCAAGTCACTTTGCCTAGATAGCCTTGGTTTTATTGTCACATATACTTCCAGAATTTCTTCGGGGAGTCAAATAAAATAGTGTACACAAGCCCTGGCTGGGGTGGCTCAGTAGACTGAGTGCCAGCCTGCAAACCAAAGGGTCTCTTGTTCGATTCCCAGTCAGGGCACATGCCTGGGTTGCAGGCCAAGTCGGAGAGGCAACCACACATTGATGTTTCCCTCTCTTTCTTCCTCCCTTCCCCTCTATCTAGAAATAAATAAAATCTTTAAAAAAATAATGTACACAAAAGTACATGCAAAATGTTTATGCCATTTTTCATAGTTGATTTCTGAATCATGGCTGATTACCTTTGTGAGCTCCAAAACATCCAAAACAAAACTTGCTACTTTCTGAGTACTGTGTCAGTCTTGTTCCTTAGGTTAATATAATAAATAAACACCGGAACCATGAGAAACTCATGCAACATTAACCAAACGAAACTTTGAGAACACTCCCATCCTGGGACACCTTTTCAAAGATCAAATTTTCCCAACTTTCTTCAAAGTGAACGCTTTGATGTGTCTCCTGTGCCCACGCTCGTTTCTTCTTATTGCTGGTTTATGGGAGCTCGCCTCATTTATGGGCAGATTGCTCGTGTCTCAGATGCCTCCCATTTATAACCAGCTCTCATGCTGCCCCATATTTCTTATTGATGGCTTTTAAAAAGCAAACCAGCCCGCCATCCCAGCACAGCCTCCGCAGTTTTCCTGTTGGATCTTGTTCATCTGTTTACAAGGCCACAAAATACACATAAACGTGCTTGACACAGCCCCATGGTGGGGAAATATGAGTGATAATCTTGGATTTCAGGCAAAGAGTGAATGGTGTACCTACACCCCAAAGGCAGGGTATTAGAAGTAGTTACAGCATCCAGCTGCCAGGTGACCGCCCTCACATAAACGATGCTGCCAGGAGGTAGGAAAAAGTACACCATCACTGCAATTTAATGATGATAACAGCTAAGATGATGATTAGGGTGATGATACTAATAGAAACGATACCTATTTCAGTGTCATAATAGACTTGTATCTTATTTGTTTCTCATAAACATCATTTGAGGTAAGTAGGGCAATGATTATTAGCTCCACTAAAAGGTAAAGCAACCGAAGTCATACTAGGTAACTTTTCCATGCTCCCTTCATTCATTTATGGAGTTTATGGAAACTTGTGGAGCTGGTCCTGTATCTCCAGCCTGTTCCAGAGACAACATCTGCCCTCGGGCAGCCTGTGCTCTAGTCATGGGGTCATTTCATTCTCAGACAAACAAGTAACGTGCAAGAGAGTAAAGGTAAAGACAAATGGAACGACGGCAATACACGTAATGATAACTTTAAAAAAGAGAGAGATTGCTGGAAGGGAGGGTAGCCAGGGATCTTCCCTCAGAGTGAGTGATCAAGAAATGTCTCTCTGAGGGGTAGATATGTGACCTGAGAAGAGGGAAAGAAGAGACAGCCAATAGGAAAGCCCTTGAAAAGAATTCCAGGAAGAGGGAATTAGAGCTACAAAGGCGATAATACAGGAAAGGGCCAGATGCCCTACAGAGTGTGACTGTGCGGCTGACATCGAGTAGCAATGAAGACATGAATCAGGTTGCAACGGTAGGGGCCAAATTGTGCAAGGTTTATAACCCATGGTTAGGGGTTCATATGCTAATTTATTCTTTCTCCAGCTGCTTGATATAAACCTTTCACAAGGCATTTTGAACAGTGGCATAAATCCAATTTAATCATGATATATGTTTTTGTATTACATTGTTGGAATTGACTACTTAATATTTGCTTTTGAATCCTTAGATTTATCATCTCTTATCCTGTCTATATATGATCGGGTATAAAAGTTATGCAGCGCTCCTGAAATAATTAAACAAGTGTACCTTGTGTTCTGGAAAATACTGTGTAAGAAAGAATATATCTATTTCTTAAAAAGGTTGATAGAAGATGCTTAAAAGCTAAATTGAACAAGTATTCTTATATTTGGGGGGAGGAAAAGAAATAATTTGGCCTTTTTATTTAGCATTTTACTATTATTAAACATTATTAGCTTATTCATATTTTAGCTCCTTCTTGAGTCACTTTAATATTTTAGAATTTTCCAGGAATTTCTACTTCTCACTTTTTGTGACAAATTTATTGTCATATATTCTATGATGTTTTAAATTCTACTGTAGCTGACCTATTTCTTTTTTTTAATTACCTTTTTACTTAGATCTGACTTTTGAATTTTATATCTTCTACCAGAAAATTGGTTATATATTTTTAAAAAAGAAGGGTTTTTTTTTTAAGGAAGCACCTTATGATTTTCTATTTTGTCTTTGCTCTTTTCTTTGTATAGATATGTACGTGTGCGTAAGTAGATACACATTTGCTCTTTCTGTGTGTGTGTGTGTGCGCGTGTGTGCGTGTGTGTGCGTGTGCATGTGTGTGCGTGTGTGTATGTGTGCGTGTGCGTGGACACCGGCTCCCCAGCCCTCGACACCCGTGCTGAGCTCGTCTCCTCTCCTCTGCTTCACTTGGTTTCACTCGGGTCACACTAGAGTCGCCACTGTTCCTAACTCTAAGCAAACCCCTGGCATGAGGGTTTTGTGTCTGCTGCTTCCTCTAAGCAGAACACCCTGTCCTTGGACGTTTGCTTAGCTTGTCTTCACTTTCTTCTGGTCCCTTTTACTATAAGGCCTTCTCTGAAGACCCTGTTCTAAAGGCAGCCCACTCCCTATCTATGCCCACACTGTAATATTAGAGCTGATCTAGAAATAGCAGTTTGAACTCAGGATTTAAAAAATTACACACATACAGCCCGGCTGGTGTAGCTCAGTGGATTGAGTGCAGGCTGGGAACCAAAGAGTCCCGGTTCGATTCCCAGTCGGGGCACATGCCTGGGTTGCAGGCCAGGTCCCCAATGAGGGCCATGTGAGAGGCAACCATACATTGCTCTTTCTCCCTTCCTTCTCCTCTCTCTGAAAATAAATAAATAAAATCTTAAAAAAAAAGATTTAAAACGAACGCAAAAAAAAAAATTACACACATACACATGTATAAATACACACACATACACACGTATTTTTCAACAAAACTGTCAAGAAACCAAATTATTCCTAGAAATTGCACCTGATATATACCACTAAGAATCAACAACCTTTTTCTAATGTAATTTTAACTAAAAGAACCCCAGTTTCCTTGGGAAAATGCATAATTTCCGTGTGTGAAGCAGAGATGGCAGAGGGGAAAATGGGATATCTTTTACGGAAAAAGGGGAGTTTTCAAAGATTGTGACCATTTCAGAAGAACAAAAAGGTGACAGCTTGAAGTGGGGGGGTTCTCCCCATGAAAATTCTGACAATGTGAATATCAGAAAGGTAACAGTGGTGATATTGACTGAAGTGCATTGAGTCCACAAAAAGTCACTGGTCCACAATGATCCTCACACTGAGAGAAATCAGTGTGCAATATGAAAGTCACCCCTGATGTCTTTTGGAAAAAATATATTAACTTGTATTTACTTGAATATTTACAATTAACTTCCAATCTTTAGGTCTTACAGGGATAAGGGAAAAAATTAAATGATACCACAGGAAGTAGTCACAGAAATCCAAATGAGCAATTTATAGGTCTGTTGGTAGAATGATTTTGCAAAGATGACTTGAAAACTGAAAGAAACTTCAGGGATATAACAACCAAATGTAATGTATGGTTTGGGTTTGGATCATGACAAACAGACAAAGATCAAAGGACATATTTGGACAGAAGAGAACATTTTATTGGTTATTGTATTGTGTAACTATGTAAAAAGATACTTTTAATTTTTGATAAAGCCCATGAAATATTTAGGAATGGATTGTAGTGATGTTTATAATTTCTTTTAAAATACTTCAGCATAGTGAATAGTGTAAATGTATGAAGGGGGGAGGGTAGGATAAGTTTGATCTATTATATACCAGAGTGGTCAATTGATTTAATGACTGCCCACAAAGTATGATATATATATGTTCACACTTGGCTTCTGATAAATATTTGTCTTAACACTCAGCCATCTGGCATGTCAGACTTAATAATATACATTTGTTGTACAAGTTAGTTAGCATAATAAGTATTAAAATGATTAAAACTTGTACTAGTAAAATTACTGATTTTTAATTAGCATTAAAATATAAAACTTTGAGGTTTTGTTAGTGAAATGAGCAGTGGTCAAAATACATGGATTGTCTAAAACCCCACTGAGACTGTTGGCATTGTTGCATAGGGTATAAGAATCTAGTGAATTCTTCTGTATTCATGTTTCACAATCATTCTCTAGGCTCGATGTATAACTAGCCTTGTGTCTAGCAACTGGCTCTTGTCAACGGACACTGACTAGCAGCGTCAACTGGTCTTGCCCCTAATGTCTTGTCTCATTCACTCTGGCAGGGCACAGAGAGAATGGAGATGAGAGAGAACAATGCTAGGGCAGGTGTCGTGCCCGTGGGCAGTCAGGCAGCCATGTGAAGGCCACACAGGGGCTCTTTGTACCATTGCAATCAGTCTGTGGATTCCAAAACATTTAAAAATAAACAGTGCAAATTAATAATACTGCCAAAACAAATCATTTTATAACAATTTCAGGAGCAGTAGTCCTCCCTCGTTCTCTTGATCCGAGAAGTTGGGAATCCCTGATGAAGTTAAACATGAATTCTGAAAAAGTCCTTGTGTAACAATTGCAGTGATGTCGACCACCATTTCTGAGGTTCTGAGAACTGTTCCTTGTTAACACAAAAGGCCTCTGCACCCTGAATCGTGACTCCAGTGTCTCCCCGGGCTCAGTAAGCCACCACTCAACAATAAATCCTACATCATCACAGAACAAATCACCCTGTTATTTTAAAGCTAAATTAGATGCAGTTAAATAAATTAAATGTAGTGCATAGAAATAGCTTTAAGAACCAAAATATTCACTAGCTAGCCATGTTTTTTCTCTCATCTTTCTTTAAAAAAACAAACAAACCAATAAACCTGAAAATATGCAAACAAAAAAAAAAAGGAAAGGAAACGAAAAAAGTTGGTGCACCTGCACGTTTACCCATGTGATCATCTCCAAAGGGGACATAAGAAACAAATAAACCAGATTAAAATCTCTCTAGTCATTTGTCATCAATTGTGATAACTCTTTCTCCTCAAAACTCATAGTAACTTCTTCCCAGAGCAACCCTGATAATGTCCAGATAATAAATTTTCTAAAGGTGTATAAAGTTGTTAAGGTGTAAGGATGTGTGAAGAACAAAGTGTTTCAGCCTCGAACGAAGCTGATTTCAGATTTCCACTGTGCCTGCTCTACGAGGGCCTTCCAGGCCGAACTGACTCTGTCTTCCAACCACAGATAAATCAAATTTGGGAAACCTTCACTAAGGCAAACAAACGGTAGACTGCCAGCTCAGTGTCTCAGAAGCTGCCTATTACATTCAAGTTCACAGCTCTCATGAGATTTCACTTTGTTGTTGTTGTTAAGTCGTGGGGAAGGGAATACAAAGGCTACAAGGAAAACTTGTTTCTTTCTCTGGGATCCCCCGCCAGTTGTTCACGCCTCGTGGGCAGCCCTCGCTGTGTCCGTTATGGTAATGGTAAACACGTCCGCCATCCCAGCCAGGATGAACACTCCTCGAGGGAATGAACTGTGTCTGTTTATCCTGGTA